>WOVY01010062.1:1687500-1874180 GCA_013436015.1 Rhipicephalus annulatus | reverse complement strand
GGTCGTGACGCGACGGCCATAAACAAGCTCGAATGGTGTTAGGTCTGTGGTCTCTTGACAGCGGTGTTATAAGCAAACGTGACGTACGGCAAAAATTTCATCCCACGTTTTGTGGGCTCTACATCAGCATACATAGATAGCATGTCGGCAATGTTTTGTTTAACCTCTCCGTCAAGCCGTTCGTTTCGGGATGATAAGCTGTTGTTTTCGGTGGTTGGTGTGCGTCAGCTTGGTGACTTGTTGCAATAACTCTGCGCGTAAATGCTGCTCCGCGATCGGTTATGAGAACGCAGGTGCACCATAGCGCAAAACAATGTGGGGACAAAGAATCTGGCGACTTCAACTGCAGTTCCCTTAGGCACAGCTTTGGTTTCTGCATAGCGAGTCAGATAGTCGGTCGCGACAATTATCCACTTATTTTCTGAGGAGGACGTAGGGAAGGGACCAAGAAGATCCGTTCTACTTGCTGAAATGGTTCTCGAGGTGAATCTAAAGGATGGAGGAATCCGGCGGGCTTTGCGGGTAGAACTTTATGCCTCTGACAGTCACGGCAGGTGCGGACATAGCGCTGAACGGACGAATACAGCTGTGGCCAGTAGTACTTCTGCCGGATGCGCGGTAATGTCCTAGCAAAGCCTAAGTGAACCGGCCGAAGGATCGTCGTGGCACGCCTGCAAAAACTTCCTCACGCAGTGCCATTGGAACGGCAAGGAGGAAAGTTTCCTGGCTGCTCTCAAGATTTCTCTTGTAGAGAACATTGTTCCGCAGGCAATACGTAGTCAAACCACGCGAGAGTCGGCGTGGGACGATAACGTCTTCTCCTCGAAGATGCTGGATGACAGGAAGTAGCTCAGTGTCCTCACGTTGAAGCTCAGCCATCCGCACCACATCGACGATGCCAAGAAACGGTAAATCTTGTTCAGTGTCAGATGACGTCGGGGAAATAGGAGTACGAGACAGGCAAGTCAGCATCTGTATGCTATGTCCTGATCGGTAGACCACCGTTATGTCGTACTATTGAAGGCGGAGGCTCCAGCGGGCGAGGTGGCCTGATGGATCCCGTAGATTAGCAAGCCAACAGAGCGAATGGTGGTCACTGACCGCTCGAAATGGCCGGCCGTATAGGTAGGGTCGAAACTTACTAATGGCCCAAACGACTGCTAGGCACTCTTTTTCGGTGGTAGAGTAATTAGCCTCTGCTTTTGTGAGACTGCGGCTCGCGTAAGCGATCACACGCTCTGCGCCATTCTGCCATTGAACTAGAATGACTCCGATTCCCACGTTGCTGCGTCTGTGTGGATCTCGGTGTCGGCAGTGTCGTCGAAATGTGCCAGCACTGGAGCTGTCTGCAGTCGATTGCGCAGCTCTACGAAGGCTTGTTGTTGTTCTTACGTCCATACGAAAGGTACATCTGGCCGTGTCAGTATTGTAAGAGGTTCCGAAATTTTCGAAAATCTTTCGACAAAACGGCCGTAGTACGCACAGAGTCCGAGTAATCGCTGAACAGCCTTTTTGTCTCCAGGACAAGGGAAATCGGCAACGGCAGCCAACTTCTCCGGATCTGGTCGAACACCCCCCGGGCTAACCACGTGACCGAGAAACTTGAGTTCCTGATAGCCGAAGTAGCACTTTTCGGGCTTGATGGTAAGGTTCGCTCTACTTATTGCAGTGAGGACACTTTTTAGCCTTGAAAGATGCTCGTCAAATGTGGTTGAAAAACACAACGACATCATCCAAGTATACAAGACACGTCTGCCACTTTAGTCCAGCTAGTACAGTATCCATCATGCGTTGAAACGTGGCGGGAGCGGAACAGAGACCGAAAGGCAGCACTTTAAAATTTGTAGAGCCGTCAGGCGTCACGAACGCGGTTTTCTCACGGTCGCCCTCGTCAACTTCAATTGCCAGTACCTTGACTTGAGATCTAGGGATGTAAAGAACTGGTCGTGGCTTAGACGGTCTAAGGCGTCATCAATCCGTGGCAGGGGGTAAACGTCGCGTTTCGTGACTTTGTTAAGCCGTCGATAGTCGACGCAGAAGCGTAGTGTGTTGTCTTTTTTCTTTACTAAGACAACAGGTGACGCCCACGGACTTGTCGAGGGTTGGATGACGTCATCATTCAGCAGTTCTTGAACTTGACGCTTAATCACCTCTCTTTCCTTCGGGGACACCACGGTATGGATGTTGGCGAAGAGGCCGCGCCGACTCCTCGGTAACAATGCGCTGTTTTGTAACGGTGGTACGCTGAACTTTCGATGTTGTGGAGAAGCAGTCCGAGAATTCCCTCACAAGGTTTAGCAGTCGCTCTTATCGTGAATCTGGCAAGTCTGGATTAACGTAATTGCGGCTTCCCAGGTCAGCACAAGCTTTTGCATGCGGTGAAGTCGTATCCAGTGTGCCGATATCAAAAAAGTCGGCGATTTCACTGAGAAAAGCGACAGTAGTCCCTCTAGGAACGCGCTAAAACTCATTGCTGAAGTTGGTCAGCAGAACTCGATAGCGTTTATCCTTTAACCGAACAAGGCATCGGGCTATGCATATGTTTCGTTTGAGCAGCAGCGGGATATTTGCCTCTGCAATACCTTCATAGTCGTTGAATTCATCAAAAACGTCGCAGGCTACCAAGGTGAATACGCTACTCTTCGGCGGTAACGTGACGTCATCGTCAACAATTTTCAAAGCATTGACGTAACTGCCGTGAGGGTTGCGCGCTAAAGCGTGTGCCGTAGAAAACGTCACTTGCGACTGTTGCAAATCAATCACGGCTCCATTATCACGCAAAAAGTCCAGTCCGAGAATTAGGTCCCTCGAGCAACTCGGCAGTATTACAAAATCTCCGAGGTACGTAAATCCGTGAATACTGACTCGCGCTGTGCACCGCCCCACCGGAGTAAGAAGATGGCCTCCTGCTGTACGTATCTGCGACCCAGCCCACTGGGTAGAAAACCTTCTTCAGCCTGCAGGCAAGACCCATGCTCATACGGAAGTGTCTGCTCCAGTGTCAATTAGCGCCATTACTTCTTCGTCGTTCACAGTTACGGCAATGTTTGATGTCACCACTCTTCGCACCACGTTTGACTGCGTCTGTACATCTTTTTGCTGCTGTCGCTGTCATCGTAGTGGAGGATCTTCCGTAGAGTCAGCGTCAGCGGCCTCCCCTCCGGAGGTCGCTGAACTCAGTTTTCCCGACTTGCAGAACTGGGTGAACGGCGTCTTGGAGCGCCGCGTGAATAGGCTGGGCTCGTTGGCCTGTAGCGAGCAGGCGATGACGAGCGAGGCTCTTGTCACCGATGTTCGATACTGCGACGATTCTAGATGAAACTCTCTATTTCCTGTGGTCGCTCGCCAGGTCGTGGACGAGGGGCATTAGGCGAAAATCCACGGAGACCCACACGACGGTATGGACATGTTCGGTAGACGTGTCCGGCTTCCCCGCAGTGGAAACCAACGTTACTAGATACTTTTTTCAGTTTGCAAACTGCGGCGCCGCGAGTGTCACCCTTCCCTGTACCGGTCAAAAAGCCGCAAGCGCACCCCCTCTCGGCGGTGCCCGGACCCACGCCGGCGGAGTTACTGCAGTTGTGTTCTTATGCCGGGTGCTGCTTTGTTGCTTTCAAGTGTGCTTCGTAGTCATCGCTGTCACTGAGTCCCAGCAATATTTATTTCGACGTAACTTGCGTAGTGTGTGCTCTGGCTGCAACTTACTACGGTAACGATCAACGTGGTGCCCGGCGTGGCACCGACGCTGTCAGCGTTGGCGTGATCTGCATGGTGCCGGGTGTTTTTTAATGTCTTCAACTCAGTCATCGCTTTCCCTGTGAGCTACACAGCTCACATGTGTCATGTGACGGTTCTTGAATGTAAGAAAACATGCCTCGCTGCTTTGTGACTGGTTGCCGAAGTGGGTACGATTCGACTAAATCCGCGGCCGAAAAGAGACATTTTTTTCAAGCCTCCCGCTGACGAGGTGCGCCTTCAACTGTGGCGACGGGCTATACCGAGATCGGATACATTTAGACTTAATGCTGTGGCCCACTGTCAATGATTTTGTTTACATAGGCAATCGAATTTTAAAGAACAGGAACGCAAAAGAGCTGTATGAACAGAAGTCCGCAAGATTCGGGCATCGCGCTCACGTCTCTGCCGTGTGGCATCGCCTTAGCGGCTCAACTGGCGATTTACTTGCACACTCGTAATAACCTTCGCTCACCCTCTCGGGAAATAACTCCCATTACACAAAATTAACCGCGTAAATTTCGTTTAACATTGCGCGAAGGCTCCGTTACGATGCGGCGACCGGTCAAATACTAGATTACCTCAGTTTGCAAACTCCGCCGGGATGCGGCGGCGAAACGCGGCCCCCTTCGTTTCCCGCTCTCTAGGTGGCGCTTCCGACGCCATTTGACCTAGAGAGCGGGAAACGAAGGGGGCCGCGTTTCGCCGCCGCATCCCGGCGGAGTTTGCAAACTGAGGTAATCTAGTAACGTTGGTGGAAACAAAGGGGCCTGTGGTCGGGTGTACGCCAGATGTCACTGTTGTGTTTTGGGTTGTCAGTTTCGGTTTCGGATTGACATGTGAGGATGCCAGGGGGCGCCGCTCTGGCACCGAGGATTTCAAGGCGACTGTAAAATAAAGGCACTGTGTGTTAGGTAACCGTGGAGTGCGGTTGTTGTGCGTTCTTTCGGCGCTACGCGCCAACCTGTGTGTTCAGGCTGGTCGGTGCCCCGCCGGCCGCATACGTCTCCGCCGGCCGTCGTCTTCTTCTTCTTCTTCGGCTTCGTCGGAACCAGTACAGCAATGGCGACGAGGACTTGTAAGAATCCATTTCGTTCTCCGTGTTCGTGCTAACCCTAGACGCTCTTTGTTCCCAGCAAGGTGGCCACTGCGTGCTGCGTCGCTTCATTTCTTCATTCGGCTACGCCGCCTCTGCCTTCGTCGTCAAACAGTGTACTGGCGTCATTTTCTTCTCATCTGCACCTCTCCATTCTTCTTGCTTGAAATGGCGTCTCCTATTCCACCTCCCCTATTTCTTCATTCGCCCGGAGATCCGCCACTTCCGTGGGCGGGCTGGAAGTTGGTGTTTCAGGCCTACGCAGACGCGGTCGGGGAGGAGGCCAGCAAGCCCGAGCGTCGCAAGGCCCTGCTGCTCAACGCGTTGGACCCTGCCGGGTTAAAGCTCTTCTATACTTTGAAAGCCACCAACGCGTCGCCGACGCCAGCGTCGGGCGATGCCTTCAAGAATGCAGTTGCTCTTTTCGATGAGCATTTTAAAGATGTCTCGTGCGATTATCTCGCACGCGTAAAATTCCATGAAAGGCGACAATTGCCTGGTGAGCCAGTCACCGAGTTCGTTACTTCTCTTCGAACGCTCGCCGCGTCATGCGGCTTCGGCGCGCTCGAGGACGATATGATCCGCCATCAGCTTTTCATCGGGGTAGCCTCCCAAAACGTCCGCTGCCGCATACTTTAGAAGGGCTCCTCGATTTCATTATCCGAAGCCCTCTCGATTGCGCGAGAGGACGAGCTTATTCACTCCCAGTTGGAGCAATTCGCTCCGCTTTCAGTGCAGCAACTTTCTGCTGCGGGGGGCCAAGGCGGCGGCTCTTCGTTTCACGGGACGCGTCAACATGGCGGGCCTTCATCTTCGTCACGGCGCGGCGGCCAACATGGCGGCTCCTCTGCGTCACGGGGGCGAGGAAGCCCACAATATGGCGACCCCATTCCGCCAAATTCGGGTTTTCAGGAACAGCACCGAGCTCCTGATTCGCGTTCGCAATTTTCTTCTACAAGCGCAACCGCGCATTGCTTTCGTTGTGGATCGGCTCGGCATTTAGCCAATTTCGCGCAGTGTCCCGCGAGAAACTGCACTTGTCTTGCGTGCGGAAAAATCGGACATTTTCAGTCCGTATGCAATTCCCGTCCAACAAGTCTTCCTGAACCAGTTTCTTCGTCCGCTTCTTCGAGCACTGCACAGACAAATACGGTCACTGTTTTAAATGTGGATGGCCTCCACACTACGTCCGAGCCCAGCATCGTAGCTTCAGTGGGCCATGTGCCCTTGTCATTTCTCGTGGACACTGGTGCCTCAGTCTCTTTAATCAGTGCCGCTGACTTTCATAGTCATTTTTCCAACATTCGGCTTTTGCCTTCACACGTCGTTCTACAAACATATTCCAAGGAAACTATTGATAATTTAAGTCATTTTACAGCTCAGGTCTCCTATCGCAGTAGCACTGCTTCCATTACGTTTTATGTAACTGCCAATGGCAGCTCGCTTTTGGGACGTGATGCCATCAGGGCTTTGTCCATCAACATCGACGGTGCATCTATGACGTGTGCTCAAGTCGACGTCCAAGATGATCTTCCGGCCAACGCGCCTTCTGAATTCCACCACCTGTTCACCCGTGAACTGGGTTGTGTGCGCGGTTTTGTGCATAAAGTGATGCGTCGACCAGGTGTGTGCCCTGTGCGTGCCAAGCTGCGCCGCATTCCTCTTCTTCTCCGTGAGCAAGTCTCTGCTGACCTGTCTCGCCTTCAAGCCAGCGGAATCATCGAGCCTGTCTCTGCTTCTGACTGGGTTTCTCCACTGGTCGTCGTCAAGAAAAAAGATGGATCCCTTCGAGTATGCGTCGACTTACGAGAACCGAACAAGGCAATCGTCGTAGACGGGTTTCCACTTCCTCACATTGAAGAACTGCTTCATCAGCTCTCCGGAGCAGTATGTTTCTCCAAGCTGGACCTCGCGTCCGCTTATCACCAACTTGAACTTTCTGAGTGCAGTAGAGACTTGACCACATTTGTATCGCACGAAGGCTTGTTTCGGTTTCGCCGCGTGTGTTTCGGGCTTGCATCTGCCCCTGCAGTGTTTCAGAAAATGATGTCAATTATTCTTAAGGGTTGTAATGGCGCCCTTTGTTACTTGGATGATATTTTGGTGTGGGGACGTACTCGCGAAGAGCACGATGCTAACTTGGATACTGTTCTCAATTGCATCAGTGAATGTGGTATGAAACTTAATAACAAGTGCATCTTTTCTGTGAATGAGTTACAATTTCTAGGACATAATGTCAGTTCCCGCGGCTTGACACCTGTTGAATCTAAAGTTCAGGCCATTGTCAATACCCCACGGCCTACTGATGTTAAAACCTTGCAATCTTTTTTAGGTCTTGTTGGTTATTATGCCAAGTTTGTTCCTCACTATGCTGATGTTGTTGAACCACTGCGTACTCTACTTCGTCAAGCACAGCCTTTTAACTGGTCAGCTGAAGCTGAGCAGAGCTTCATTCAAGTTAAGTCAATACAGGCCTCAAAGCCAGCTGTTGGTATTTTCAATGAGAAGCTTCCCATCGTCATCACGACGGATGCGTCCGATGTTGGACTGGGAGCAGTGTTTCAACAAACCAGAGATGATCAGCTGATCACTATTGCTTTTGCATCTCGTACATTGACCCCTGCTGAACGCAGATATTCAGTAGGAGAGCGTGAAGCTCTCGCTTGTCTTTTTGCCTGTGAAAAATGGCATGTTTACTTGTGGGGCCGGCACTTCACATTACGTACAGATCACCAAACACTAGTTGCTCTTCTTTCTGCAGGATCCGAAGGCCGCCGCCCCATTCGCATTTCCCGTTGGTGTGCCAAACTCATGTATTATAATTTCAGTGTTCAATATTGTAAGGGTTCTAATAACGTGGTTGCTGATGCAGTGTCGTGCCTTCCTCTTCAGATACCGGTTACTGAAGAGTGGGATGAGGAAGTTGTTTCATTAGTTACTTCCTGCATTACTAAAGCTCAGCTTCAGGCAGCTACAGCTGCAGATTCCACTTTGTCTCAAGTTCTCAAATATTTACGTGAAGGATGGCCTTCCAAATGTGCTCTTGCTTCTGAATTCTTGCCTTACTTCGCAGTCCGACAGGAACTGTCTTGTGTCGAGGACTTGCTTTTCCGCGATGAACACGTGATTCCCCCTGCTTCTTTCCGTAACAAGCTAATACAGCTGGCCCATGAGGCCCATCCTGGCATTGTCCGCACCAAACAGAATCTCAGAGACAGGTACTGGTGGCCAGCCTTAGATAAGGAGGTCGAGCATGCAGTTTACAACTGCCATATATGACGGGCAGCTGACAAGTCTGCCAAACCTGCATTTTCTCCGTTGCAGCCAGTCCAGTGGCCTGATCGGCCTTGGCAGAAACTCGGCATGGACATCATCGGTCCTTTGCATAATGTTCCGCAAAATGCCCGGTTCATTGTTTCTCTCATTGACTACTATTCCAAATGGCCAGAGCTTTGTTTCAAACATACGGTTACTTCGGAGGTCATCATTGAGTTTCTGTCTTCAATCTTCAGCCAGGAAGGTTTTCCTGATGCCATAGTTACGGACGATGGTCCACAGTTTCAGTCCCAACATTTCGAGGCTTTTCTTTCACAACGAGGAATTCAGCACTTGAGGTCATCAGTTTTCTATCCCCAATCAAATGGGCAAATCGAGCGCTTTAATCGCGTTCTGAAAGAACATATCCAGATCACCAAATTAGAGCACCGTCCCCTCAAACAAGTCTTAACTGAATGTTTAGCTTCGTACAGGTTCACACCACAAGGCACCACTGGAGTGTCTCCTGCTCAACTTCTCCACGGTAGGCAACCGCGAGTTGCTCTAGACATAGTCTCTTTGCCTCGTAACATAGCAGTGTCTTCTCCTGATCAAATCCGCACCAGGATTTTTTCTCGTCAACTAGCAATGAAAAAGTATGTCGACACCCGTTGAGGTGCAAAGCAGTCCAAAGTTCGGACTGGTGATCTAGTCAAGGTTCGTGTGCCAGGCAAGCGCCCCAAGCATCGGGGTCCTTACAAAGTCTTGGGCCAGGTTAGCCCCACTTCTTTTCGCTTAAGTGATGGGAACATCTGGAATACTTCGCACCTTGTTATTTTTCATACGGATTCGCCTTCAACGCCTAAAAGTCTTCCTCATCACGTTCCGTCCGCGCCTTTCAACTATCCATCAGATTATTACATGTGGCCTCCATGTACAGGCATTTCTTCTTCAAGGGGGGAGGAGTTACCAGTCGGTGTCGCTGGTTCAAGTACACCAAGTCATACAGTCCACTTCGGACCTTCAAATACGGCTGAGATCGTTGAACCAGACTCCGTTCCGCAAAATTCTTCTGAAGCTCATGCTGCGAGCTCTGATGAGACCGCGAATTGCAACGCTCGTTCAGAGCCTCCACAATCTTCCACTGCTCTTGATGTGTCACATCAAAGCACAAGTGACCAAGGTGCAGACACACCTGATTCTACACCCAAAAGGGCCCGCCCTAAGCGGAAGCGGCAGAAGCCGCGTCTGTTCGAAGACTATGTGACGTAGAACTCTTGTTCCGAACAGTTGTGTACATTTTTTTGTTTCTCAGTGCATTTTCAGGACTTGTAGTGTGTGAGTTCGATGTGCCGTGTTCTGAATTTTCATGTGTTCTAATGTACATACCTTGTATATACTTTTGTATGGATCATGTATAAATATAAACAGTGTGTAGGTGTGCTTTTTTCGAGGAGGGGATGATTTTTGTGTTTTGGGTTGTCAGTTTCGGTTTCGGATTGACATGTGAGGATGCCAGGGGGCGCCGCTCTGGCACCTAGGATTTCAAGGCGACTGTAAAATAAAGGTAGTGTGTGTTAGGTAACCGTGGAGTGCGGTTGTTGTGCTTTCTTTCGGCGCTACGCGCCAACCTGCGTGTTCGGGCTGGTCGGTGCCCCCGCCGGCCGTATACGTCTCCGCCGGCCGTCTTCTTCTTCGGCTTCGTCGAAACCAGCCAGCCCGCAATACAGCAGTCACTCTTTCTCGGTCTTGCTTCGGCGATCAACGGTGAGCTGCGAGGGCGGAATCCTACCTCCATTTGCTGAGCGTGTCACTCATTGGGGTAAAATACGCTGGTTGAACTGCACGATGGAGGACGTCGCACTGCTTCCGCGTAGCTCACCTCGACGCAGTGCCTCTGTTGTGGCGCCTCGGATGGTTGGGGAGCGTGAACGGCTTGCCGTAGCTCGGCGCGTACCATCTCCGCAATGGAGAGCTGCTCTGCCGGTGAAGCAGTCACCTGCATCTTTTGTAGCTCTTCCTTAATGGAGCTCTGATAAGCTCTCGCAACGCGCTGATGTCATTGCCGAAAGTGACAGAAGTGACCTCACTAGGGTTTACACCACGGTTATACTGCCTAGCACGCTGTTGAAGGGCCCTTTCCATGGCAGTGGCTTCCTCATGGAACTCCGCAAGTGTCGCAGGCGGGTTTCGAATCGGGCCGGCAAAAATCTCTTCTTTAACACCACGCATTAGGTGGCGAACTTTCTTGGATTCGGACATACAGGGCTCTGCACGCCTGAAAAGCCGATCCATGTCCTCTACGTAGGTCGTCACCCTTTCGTTAGGGCCTTGAACCCTTTCCTCTCTAGCACGCTCCGCTGTCTCTTTCCTGTCCTCTCGGGTAAACGCATTGAGGAACTGCCGTTGAAACTCATCCCAAGACGTAAGCGCTGCTTCATGGTTCTCAAACCACGTTTTCGCGGAGTCCTCCAGGAAGCAGTACACATAGCGTAGCTTACGCTCTGGGGTCCAATCGTTGATGACGGCGACCCGGTTGAAATGCTCGAGCCAGTCATCGGCATCTTCAAAATGTCTTCGGCGTCTTGGGCTGGTTGATAACCAGGTGCGCTGGTGCTGGCGCGGTGACGTTAGGCGGTGTTTGATTCATAGTCCTCTGACGTTCAGGCAGCGAACCGTGCTGTGGCTCGAGTCCCTGGAGACGACGGCTGGAACGTACGTGCACAGGGGTAAGCTCGGCTGAGATACTCGATGGACTTGCGTCCGGGGTGCTCTCAGGGGACCGTATCATCTACCGTACCCAGCACTTCCACCAGAAAATGTCACAAAGACACAGGCTCGCAGGTACAAAATAGGGCGTTTACTTCCGTAACCCAAGGGCCAGAAGCGCGAACACCAGAGCACGCGCACACAGAACTACTTCGTCGTCCTCTTCAGAGGCTGGCTACTATAGTTGCCAGCCTACCTCGTGTCAATATGTCATGTGAACAAACCGCCGCAAGAGCAGGAAGATCAAGACAAGTAAATCATTACATTCATCACATTCATTTTATGACTAGTTATTTATGCTCGTCAAACCGTCATGTTATGACATACCTATTTTGGTGTAGATCTCACAATCGAAACGGCCCGGAGAGCTAAAAGTGGTAGGTGTCTAGACAGACAGACAGACAGACAGACAGACAGACAGACAGACAGACAGACAGACAGACAGACAGACAGACAGACAGACAGACAGACAGACAGACAGACAGACAGACAGACAGACAGACAGACAGACAGACAGACAGACAGACAGACAGACAGACAGACAGACAGACAGACAGACAGACAGACAGACAGACAGACAGACAGACAGACAGACAGACAGACAGACAGACAGACAGACAGACAGACAGACAGACAGACAGACAGACAGACAGACAGACAGACAGACAGACAGACAGACAGACAGACAGACAGACAGACAGACAGACAGACAGATAGATAGATAGATAGATAGATAGATAGATAGATAGATAGATAGATAGATAGATAGATAGATAGATAGATAGATAGATAGATAGATAGATAGATAGATAGATAGATAGATAGATAGATAGATAGATAGATAGATAGATAGATAGATAGATAGATAGGGTAAAAGTCGCTGAACTATGCTAAGAAACGCTTCGCATTTAAAATTGGGACGTAGTGACCAGAGATGCCGCCAGGTGCCGCCACGACTTGCCCCCTTGTAAAGACCCAAGATCAAGGGGCTTTACCCCCATGGCAGACAACCCACGATCGTTGTGGTGCACTCATGTGGGTGCGTTCTTTTCATTCTTTTGCTTGTTTGTAATGCGTGTATCAAGTAATTCACAAATTAAACGCCTCGAATGCAACATTCTAGCTGTAAGAAGCCTTGTAGTGGTTGGCTCCGGGATGTTCACTATGGGGCCTGAATATCTGCGCTAGCGCTTTTGCGTCCCCCTCTAAGCGCAGACAAGCGAAAAAATACGCAACACGTAACCAGGAGAACGCAAGCCTTATTTCACCTTTTGCAGCGGCGCCCCACCTCGAGAAGTGGATCAGTGCCATCAGGCAGGACAACTGGTTACCGAGCGAAATAGCTCGCGTATGTCCCGATTATTTTTCGATGCGAAGCCACTCTTCGACTGGCCTGTGTAACTCTGTCCCTCCGTGCGCCCATACAAACGCACTGCAGTGCGCTCTCCTCTCCGCAGATGTTGGAGCAGTGCCAAGTAGGCCACGCCACAGCCGCGCATTGACGTAACGCTTTCCTCGCAGTGCACGCTGACGTCACTCTTCCCCTCACCTGCCACACACACGTCGCAGCTCCGCAGCTGCCGTATCGTCTATTCGCCCACAACACCAGCCTCTACCGCCGCTCCCTCCGCTACCGCAACCGACGCTCGCTACACCACCGACTAGTCAGTCCACGCGCAGAAAACCTAACGCGCCAGCCATTGCAAGACCTACGGCAGCCATCACTTCAAACGAATCGTCTAGCGCTCACTGGAGCAACCGCGTTTGCACCGTTCAACCCGTGACGCCACCCATGCACAATACTGCTGCTTGGCATCCCATCAAAGTGGTTGTGTGGTCGGACGGGCGTTTTGTGTCTGGTAACTATGATTTCACTAACCGCTCTTCGTGCATTCGTAAACATTTGGGTTGGCCTCTCCTGCAGGACAGGCGCAAATTCTTAAGATTAAATCTATTTCATAATATTTACATTGGTAGCACTGGTTTAAATAAAGACGTGTACATTAAAGATCCCACTTATGTATCCTCTCGCCTAGATCACTCCCGCAAAGTTCGCGAATACCGATGTCGCATAAATACTTACAAAAACTCCTTCTTCCCTAAAACCACACACGAATGGAACAACCTACTAGAATATATTGTATCCATCCCGCCACCCTCATTTCAAAATGCTCTGTCACAATTTTTGTTGAAATGATAGTTGCCAATTTCTGTCTGCATTTCTGTTTGTGTTTTACTTTTCCTTGATTGCCTCGTGTTCCTGAGAATGTGTACACACTGTATAAGCTGAGCATGCTTACTTGTTTTGTTATCGGTATTCATACCCTGTATTTATTTCAAGTTTTCTGTCTCCTCCCCCCTACTGTAATGCCCAAATTGGGCGCTGTAGGTACTCGAATAATTAAATAAATAAATGGACGGATGAGTGGGTGGGTGGTAGGATAGACGGATGGGCGGACGGCTAAAGTGCTGTCAGTACGCCATGAAAGGCCTCGTATTTAAGAAAAAAATGGTTTCCAAAAATCAATAGACACCATACATACACCATCGTATATATTAACACATATAAACTTAAAAACAAACATACATACATTCAGGCGAGCACACATACATTCACATCCCCAATACAACACACGATCAAGATACAACATGAGCCCCGCCGTGGTGGTCTAGTGACTAAAGCACTCGGATGCTGACCCGTAGGTCGCGGGATCAAATCCCGTCGGTGTCGGCTGCATTACGGATGGAGGCGAAAATGCTGTAGGCCCACGTGCTCGGATATGTGTGCACGTTAAAGAACCACACGTGGTCGAAATTTCCGAAGCCCTCCACTATGGCGTCACTCATATACATACGGTGCTTTTGGGACGATAAACCTGATATATTCTAAGTTGTAACATGATACTATGCTATCTCTCATGTCATGTAGAGGGTCGGACGCTTTTCGTTTGGGAGCTTATGGTACGAGGCAACTAGTAGCACCATGTCACTTAACATCTTCTTTGACCTTTCACTCCAGCTATTTCCTGACTAACATATTCTGTCAACCGGTGCAACTGCAGGCTGATGACACGAACGCAGCAGTGTTTCTGGACCACTTGTCTCGCAACCGAAGCTTGAAACAACTGACTCTACCCGAGCAACTAGTCGTCGCCCGGCAGGGCGAGGCTCTGGCAGATGCCGTCCGAAACCACGTTGGACTGATAAAACTTGAAGTAAGACGTGTCGTTTGGTTGTCACTAATCTCGAGAGCTATACTAATCCTACAGTTTTTTTTTTTTGGACAATTCCAGAAGAAAATTTGGCGTTACTGAAAGGTAGTATGGTAGATTAAGCGAGTAGGCGCATGACGAAATCGCAAGGTTATAGCCCAGCTCTGCTTCAGCGTCAAGAAGCCAGTGAAGAAGAGTACAGACGACCGGATGAGCACTCATTCTGTAGTCTGCATTCCTCTTCTTCACTGGCTTCTCTCCTTCGGAGCGCGTGGCGGGAACCTAGAAGAGGAATTGTAGGCCACACATATATTTTTCTGAGCGCACTTGTTCTGTCGCCATACTGCTTAATTAGCATTAAAAGCTAGTAGTTTACCACAGCATGTCGCGGGATAAACGGGAAAATCAGGAATTATTTCGGGCGTACGCAGCTACTGTCGTTCATCAATCCTATCACAATACACATTTTGACAGAAATTTGTGGAGATGTCGCAACGCTATTCCCGGTCTACTAGGTCACGTCGCCGGGCTGGTTGGTTTGGATGTATCATTCATATGGCATAGCACATCAGCACAGTAACAGAATAGGTGAATCAAAGACACCTGTACGATATATAAAAGGCTATATCTGGTCGTATCAGCACGCACTGACACACGTGCGCTTCCCTTCAAAATTTGAAGAAAACACCCGTAATCTCAATAGCGCCTGCAACAGAAATATGCGCAAAATATTGAACCCTAATAAATAAATAGAAATATAAAATGTTTCAGTGTTCCTTCTTTATCCTCGTCGGCTAAGCCAAGAGAGTGTCTGGAGTCATTGCTTTGACGCAGGGCAGATTTTTGTGATAAGTGTTAACGTGTGCCTGCTCTCTGCTGTATCTTTACAGGATACCTTAGTTTAATAAATATACTGCATTGTATAAAAAGCACAGAAACAATGAGGTGCAACTGGGCACTGTGCTTGTGCCCTTTTCTGTCTCTGTCGGGATGCGCTACGCCATATTATGATTCCGTCGACTACTTGTACCTCGTGTTATCCGCAGAAGCAAAGCCAGCAGAGCCACAAGAAATCTCGTCTAAAATTACGTCAGAAGGACAGTGCGGATATAGTTGAGATCAGAAAGTTATACCTATAGCACATGTCCTCATGAATACGAAATAATTATTAGAAGGCAGAGTGCTAAGCCCTAATGATTAAGATTCTTGCACTCCGAACTCGCCTCCTTACTCCAGCTGCTCAAAGTTAACTTCCAATATTGAATGCACCGATCCCGCTGCCGAAAGGTTTGAAGAAGCACCATAGCTCCTCCTTCCACACCTTTGGTAAGAGATTCAAAGAAGCATCAACTTTGACGAAAAAATTCTGCTTCCCTCAAACCCTGTGGGAGGAACGTATGACTAGCTACAGTGAGATTACGCAGCACAACAAGCTCAGTAGGCGTAAATACCCACCACCACATAGCAAATTAACTAAGAAGCAGTCAGTTGCATGAAGACAACTTCAAACAGACACTTTTCCAAATCCAGGGATCTTTCGCCTCTGTTACCCTGACCTGTATTCGACAGATAAATGCAAAGCATGCGATTCCCGGGCAACCCGGGGGCATATGTTATGGGAGTGCTCGAGTCTCAATGACGCAGTCAGCAGTGCAAACGAGGAGGCAGTCTAGAACCGCAGGGCACACTGGGTGGCGGCTCTGCTCCACATTAGAACAACTATGGGCCGTCCAGCGAGCCGAAGAAGCCGCCCGATATCAAGGGCTTGCGGTCGATGCCTAGGCCAGGGTTCAAGCCCGCCCCGATTTATCATCGCCGGACTCTTGATAAGTGTCGTTTCTCTCTCTCGCTCTCTCTCAAACCCTGCATTTTGTATATTCAAGAAGTTTTGTTCGTGAAGAAATTTTCCGCTATCGTTACTTAGAAAATACTTCTTAATAAGGAAATACTGTTATCTAGGTATAAAGTATTTATCTCCTGCCTCAAGATAGCAGAACAACGAGTAACATCATCATTTATATCACCGTGGTTTGCCTAAACCGAGCACTCATTAACAGCTCATTATATCAGCCAGTAAGTCTTCGAGCCTTAAAAACGCAGAGAATTCATCGTCACGCAAGTAGGGGCACATTATTCACCGTCAATCAGTTTGGCTCTGCACTTCCAAGTGCACATTTAGCAATGACACAGTGATGCGAACGTACAATCCCTACTAAAGAGAAACCTGAAGATTGATCGTCGCTAAAGAAAAGTTCCCTAATTTGCGTCGGATCAGGAGCTGCGCTATTGCAGATGAAGGCAGTTCCACGTTTCTACGGGAATCGACGTACAAGAGCAGCCTCAACGTAACGTTTGTCAGGAAGCCCAAGTGACAAGAAGCAGTGGTTTACAATTATGAAACCGTAGTGGTTCCCACATTTCGATGTATTTACAAACTAATGGTCTAAAGAGGCCACGATTTCACCGCTTTCTCGTGCACTGACTGGCTAAATTTCAGTCACTAACAGAAGAGTAGCGTCAGGAAAATGAAACGCGCCTTCTTGTCAATCTCCAGAGCACAATCATGGACGCTGCTCCAGAAGCTACTTATTATTGGGAATCCACAGCAAAACTTTTTGAATAGGAAGCAGATTCAAAGATGCCATAGAATCAGGCCTTCATCATGCGGACTACGCTGTAGGGGCTCTAAATCCATTTACAATTTCAGGGGAGCAAGACATCTGCAGTCCAGTAAACGCGTTGCAGTCTTTCACTCGGAAATCTTTACGCAATTCGCTGGATCCACACTGCCTTCTATCGCAAATGTGGAGGATTGTTTGTAGGATATGAACATCGTCGCACCTGCATCGCCATTTCGAATGCCTTGCTCTAAATGAAGGACAAGGGAAATTGAAGAAGCAGAAGATTATGAAGGTTCCCGGTCAAGGACCCACGTCCACCACACAATAGATTACTTAGTTAACGCGCCAATCTTCATAACCCGGCCGAGTAATCTTCATCAGTGAAAACCGGAGCTTTAGGCAAAATGCCTAATTTTTTCTGGAGTCCTTTTCGAGTCTATTTCACATATAAACACGAACTAAGGTATGGTAAAAAATGTCATCACATAGGTATTGGGTCTATGAATTCTTTTTTTTAGGTTCGTGCCTATATTTGCTTTAAGTGCCTAAAAATGAAATGCTTTTCCACGTTTGTCGAGTAAACTTTTTGCTTAAATGAGCTCTTCACGTGGAGGAAAACAAGCATTTGGTGTGGCCATATTAACGACAACACGTGCATAGCGCGCTAGTTTTTTTTTTTGTTCATGTTTTTAATTACTAGTAAGGTGCGATTATGGTTCGACGTAGGGTCGACGCGCGTATGCACTGTGTTATATAGGCGAAAACAGTTCTTAAGTCAATGCACTGCCACAGCCAACGTAAATATAGACTCGGCCAATGCGCTCCGAAGCATGTGACGTTTGCTAACGCTCCGATAACATTGCACTTTAAATGTGCTTTTACGTGAGTGGGGCTTGTACCCCAGCTATGAAAAGCGAGGTTGGCGCCTATGGCACTAGCAGGCCCCTCTAGAGGATTTCCGTCGCTTAGTTCGAGAGTAGTGCAGCATGGTTGCGCGAGCGTGGCTAGAGTGTACTGTGGCGAAGCGTAGAAAGGCTAACGCTATTCGCACCCGCTGCCCCTTGAAGATCCCCGTCGCTAGGTTTGAGAGTAGGGCTGCTCGGCGATTGTGTTGGGATGCTAGAGTACAGTGTATCTAGAACGTACGCTAATCAGCCAAAACTAAACTAGCCTAGCGCTGCCGACTACAGCCTACACATAGGTTTTGTTGGCATTTATGTTTTTTATAACGGCAGCTGTCGGATGTCTGCCGAGCAATGAGGAATAAACAGAAGCCGTAAACCGACCTTCTCAGGCAATGAACCAGTGGAACACAGTGCTACTCCATCGATCGAGAAAAGGTCCATGTGAGAAGCCGGGGAGAAAAAATTGGAAAGGTCAAGAATATTCTAAGTTTGATGTATACTTTAAAGCATGCATAAGCATAAAGCTTCCAAAATTGGTTACGCCACTGCCAATTCATTAAGTCTGTGCGAATAACGTGTATTTTGTGGTTATTCCACGGGTGCAGATTCATTTTGTTATTTTTATATTGACATCTATGAACTCGCATGCAGAGAACTCGCATGCACCTATTACACAGAATGCAGCCATATGTGAAAGCTTCACTGACACAAGCCACTTTCAACTTCATCGATTATACTGTATAGTAACCCACAATTTAAACTTGTGGAGTAACATCATGCAATAAAGGTATTCACGAAGTGGTGGCAGTATGCATCAGGGACAGGATCTCAATCGCGTCCAACGCTTAAAGGGAAAGGTTAAGGATACCTTTTTTTTTCAGACGCGCAGGAAAGGTTTTTACCTCGTCCCCGATAGACCTGTTACCGACATGGTTGCCTCAAAGCTTGAATCTGTCTTGGAAAGAATCCTAGATTGTATGTGCTAAATCGAGTGTCTAAAGTTTCGAGTGGCTCTAAATAAAATATTATGGATACAATTTAAACATTGAAAGTCGCTTGGCCACAAGTACGCTTCACTAACTTAAGTAGACGTCAAGCGTTTTTTTTTTCGCATAAAAGCAAATACTGACAGAAAGCAAGCGCAATTCAAGGCCGAAAACATTGAGATGATGCTGGTTTGTCACTGTTTTCATAGTCTTTCCCACAATGTCAAATTACCTCAGCTTTCACCTAAATCTGTTCAAAAGACTCTGCTTCTTGCTATTCATTTTCATGGAAAATATAAATTTAGCTCTCCTAGAGCACAGAATTTGCCTGCTTCGTTAGAATTTGAATATTTGTTCTGTGCACGCTGCTGATGTAATTACGAATGGTGCCTATATATGCCTAAACGATAGTGTTTAATGCATGTTTATACTTAAATGGCAGTATTGAAGGCCTAATATACGCACCTAAAACATTCTTTTTTTCGTGTCTAAAGTTCTAGTCTTTGATTAGGTCCCCTGCATGGCAACGCACCATCCTGTCGTGTTGTGCCTCAAGGAGAAGTTCTCAGTCCCACACTATTTAGTTTAATGCTCCTCGGCCTGGTTGACACACTTAAACAGTCTCTTCATTTGTGTCTGAGCTTCAGGGGCGTCGCGACTCTCCATACGTGCCAAGCTTCAAGGCACGGCTTTATGGACGTAAAACCACCTTTAAGGAATGCCTTCGCGCACCACATGATAGGCCTGTGTTTGATTAAATTAGGTCGTAACGCTATCAGTTAATATATCTACCATTTTCTGGTGGTCCTAATCGATCGCCACTGGTCCTCATCCCCCACGTCCAATGTTTCTCGCTGGAAAATTGTATTTTTAAACTGCACTACCGATCCTACACTTGGAAAGTTGTTGCGCACATCTGTACAAGTGGAGCTTTAATTTTGCACCATTCTGTTCCTCGGTTCAACATGTTACAATTGTTTTCCGAAACCCGAAGAACAAGTGTGCCTGTCATCCTGTTATTTCGCACTCAGGCACCGTTATCATGCCTTGGCTTTCCAATATGCGCTTCTAAAACAGCGCGTGTCATCGCCTGTGACCATTCAATCACTACTTGCGTCGGCATCGGTGCTCTGAGAATTCCAATCACGCATTTCGCTCGGATTCCTTTGCACCATCTCACCTCCATGCCTACTTCAAATGAAATTAAATAAAAATATTTTTAATGCGTTGCATATCCTGTGGAGACAGTGACTAATAAGTCCTTTCAGTCACGGTGTGTAGAAATAGAGACGCCACCTTCAATGACACGTCACGTGCCGCGTGTTTCATCAAATCACTTGAAACCAAGCGTGCACATTCGTGCAGACCTCCTGAGTGGACAATTGACAATTTACCTTCATTATGCTGCCTATTGCTGCAGAGGATCACTTTGCTGGATGCACAATCATGTGCGACAATCGTTAAATGTGATGCAATCCAAGGCCAACGTGAAAAGCATTTTTTTTGCCCTAAACAAATGTAACAAAAACTGCCTGCATTTCAGGCCTAATAGTAGATTATTATTTTGCAAGTACTGTAGCTGACTGGTGGCAGAATATTATACAATCAGTAACACACTCATTGACTTTATTTACCATAGGTCACACGTACGGAAGAATGTTTTCTCGGTTTTCTTGGAATGTAATACTGAGTGCCTTGGAATTATGCCACGCGAATTTGACGCGTTTCCGACAGCGCTTCATATTTAGTGACTGAAGGGGCTAAATGTTTAAAAAGTCTGACGAGGTCTGTGTCTCCGTTCAAATCATACAGCGTTTACAGAAAAAACTTGTCATATCAAAATTCAGATTGCGTTCAACATACGGCTCAGATAAAAAGTTACATCGGTTTCCTCTCATTAAAATATGAGATACATCGCATTTGTACATATTTACTCACAATACACATTATACAAGCTGAAACTGGACGTCCAGGCTCAAAGGGGATCGTATTTCAGCCATCGGGAACACACAGCAACGCCTGCAGGAGTATTATTCACGTGGGGGAGCGTTGGTGAGCGGTGCAGATTTTGTCTGTGGTGCTTCTGCTTATATGGGCCACTTCTTGAGATTGCTGCAGATTATGCAGTTTTTCGTAGGCTCTGCGCTGGTCAGCCCGTCGATGCCAAACTCTAGAGCCCATTGTGAGTTCAGCAGTACTGTGGCGTCGCATTGCGCAGTGCTTCCCCCGAACTTCACGCATACAGCAAGAGAGCAGTTGCCATTGTGCTCTCTGCACTTACTTGGAGCCCTCAATGCAGCGATCAAGTACCTTGGTATCGTAAAGCTACAAGCTTGCAGGAGCCATAGGTTTAACCCACGTAGCTATGTGCCGCTAAATGACCTGAAGACTGGAGTTTCAATCGCGTATCTCAATTCTCTTACCTTAATCTTTATACATCACTCTGTCTGCCCTATGCCTGATTTCGCGCACGACACGGGGATTTTCTAAACCCGTTCTCTACACAATCCAAATGTGGTTCTTGTCATGATGCTTTGTTTGTCCGCTGTTGCTGCAAGTTTTTTTTTTGATTATCGGAGTTAATCTCACTTGCGAAGCACTGACACTTTCAAATAAATAACAATACAACTTTCGCGCCGCCCTTTTTAGAAATTTTTGTTCGGCCGTGCGAAACTTTACGTATGTAAGGTAAAACACTCCACCTCTATCGATGTTCAACAGTGTTACAAGCTGCATTCTTTTCTTTGCTCTAACCTCAAAATTTTCGCAACGATAAAAGCCATCGTAGATTAGCGGAACCACTGGCTGAGCTTACGATCTGACAAGTTTTTCGGGTCAACATATTCGGTCGGTTGAATTTAATCAAGCGGCGGTAGCCAAAGCAAGTCTATATGTGCATTTATTATGACAGTATTAAGCAGAAAGAAGGTGAATAGATTGAGTGAGTTTGATGACATTCCTTCTCAGACTTGTTCAGAATTACCTTGATATCACATCTTTTAAAGGGCACTACGCTTTCAAAGGGTATTCTTGTGGCTGGAGTCACAGTTAGGTACGCCTTCTGCACGTTTGTTTCTTGATTTGACGCGCAGGATACATAGTCGCTCTGCCTCGTCTTTCTGTCCATGTTTCTTTTTTTTGTCATGCACGTACTCAACAGCCCTCACTCGCTACCTCATGAAAACGCAATTTGCACATACTAGTGAAGTCGAAGTGCTCCACTGACGCTGTGCTTCAGGAACTAATGTAGCAATTGACTGACGAATTACTTAACTCATTTATCGCAAATTGAACAACTGGTTTTCTTATCATGAAGTTTGATGAGCATGCTAAACCAGGACATCTGAAAACATATTCGGACAAGGATATCGCCGACTGTCAGCTATCGGTGACGCATGCGTCGAAGACGTGCCTGGATGTACTGCCCCCTTTCCCTTAACTTTTGAATCCGTAGACTGGGTATTTGTGTTGATGATCTGCAATCATGTTTAGGTGCCACACTACCCAAAAGTTTACCCTCTATAGATGAGCAATTCTGTACACATGAATGATGAAGTTCTTAACAGGTGTTATTATTATTTCCGCGTTATCTGCATCTGTGCCCATTTTCGCACACCCAGCCTCTTTTATAGTCATTTTGATCCGCAGTCATATTCGCATGAGTTTTTTTCTTGTTGTTCTATTTCTACAAGATCCACATTCAAGAAACAAAACTGGGCTATATTTCACGGCAGCATAAAGGGTGCCTAAGTATCTTTAATTTGAGTGGCACCACTCTCCATTTCCCAGCAGTTGAAGACTCATTGCATGCTCTCACATGCTTTGCTGCAGGTCTTCGGGAACTTGCAATTCAGCCCATCTGCACTACTTGCAGCGGCGGTGCAGAGCCGTTCGTTGCAGTCACTGATTGTACACAACTGCCATCTTCAAGCAAAAGACATAGAACATATGGCCTCCGCCCTTACGCGAGATGCGCCAGCCCCCGGGTTCGAGCCTCCTCCACCAACGATCCCACAGAGAAGGGCTCATGCCGAAGGCATCGAAGCTATGGTCCCTACAAGCACGATGACAGAGCCTTCCGAACTTCTCCCAAACCCTCCATCGAGTCCGAACAACAGTGATCGCACCGAGGACACCAAAGCAATTGCTTCCGCTCTTACGCAGGTGGAGCTACATCGCGGATTTGAGCATTCCCCTCCAACGAGCCCGGATTGCAGTGCTAACGCTGAAGACGTCGAAGCTGCGGCCTCCACACCCGCGCGGGTGGAGCCGTCTTCCCGATTTGAGCATCAACATCCAACGAGCCCGCATTGCCATGACGACGCCAAAAACGGGGGCGCTAGGGTCACCAAAATGACACGGGCCGGGTCTCCTGCCGTATTTGAACATACTCCGCCAACGAGCCCGCATGGCCAAGATCACGCCGAAGAAGCTATGGACTCGGAAATTACGCCGCACGACCCGCCTCCGGTATCTGCACCTCTTCCGCCCACGAGCCTACATTGCCGTGATCACGCCAAAGACATTGAAGCTGCACACTCCGTACTCATGCTTACCAAGGCGTTTCCCGTATTTAAGCCCCCTCCTCCAACGAGCTTGCATGACAGTCACTGCACCGAAGACAAAGCTGTCGACCCACTTAGAATGTTTTTGTGGAATATTTGGTTGAACGACAAGACACAGGGCACTGTATACCGGGTGAAACGGCGAAAACGAAAAACAAAAAAACAAAAGGCCAACACAAGCGCCACGGACGCCGACCTCATGCGGTCCGATCCGCCTACACAGTCTTCGCCTCCACCGTCAACAATCCCACGTTCCTGTGATCTTGCCGAAGACAAGTCTATAGACTCCACACTTACCCGAGCTGAGCCGCCTACCGGATTTAAGGATCCTCAGCCAAGGATCCAACTTCATTACGTCACGTTTATGAATTGCAAACCAGGCGATGTACCACTCCAGGAGGCGTACGCGAAACTTATTGGAGGTAAGTAGACGCTTGTGCTCTCACAGTATCACAATTTTAGGTGAACATTTCTGGCTCTCACATCGCGAAGTTATGAAGTAGATAGTCCCACGTGTTTCACGTAAAGCGCGACGTTGCGAAAACCGTAAGTGCATTGGCATAGCCGGCTCAATCTTCTTTTTGTTTGGTTTTATTGTGATAGCAAATATATTGTCGCAGTGCAACGCGAACAAAAGATGACAGCAGCTTACGGCAGCGAAAAGAGCGTATTCAGGATCAGCTGTACAGCAAGATGCCTACTTCGTTGTCGTCCCGAAAAACCACCTGACCCACTAGCTGGAAAATACAAAACATTCCTATCATCGTTCTTTTTCATATGAACACGTGTCACTTGCCCCTCCTTATAAGAGCATCGCCCCGATGCTGATGCAGACGCACAGTATTTTTTTTTAACGTGCAGTCAGTCACTCACGTACGGCTTCATACGCACTACATGAACAAGTTCAGGCTGGTGCTGGCGACGCCTCGGGCATTGGGGACTGTCGGAGACAACCTCGTAGGTGACGTCACTTAGCTGGCGCGATACTCGGTATGGGCCGAAATATCGCCTTAGCAGCTTCTCAGACAGTCCACGTTTTCGTACTGGTGTCCAGACCCACACTCTGTCACCGATTTTGTACGTTACAGTTCTATGGCGAGCATTGTAGCGGCCTGCATCGTAGTCTTGTCGCTGGTGGATCCGTAAGCGGGCGAGCTGTCTAGCTTCTTCCGCGCGTTCAGTGAACACGTCAGCGCCTGTGTCGGTAGCGTCCCATTCATGTGGCAACATCGCATCCAGCATAGTCCGCACCTCCCGTCCGTGAACCAAGCTGAAAGGAGTCATGCGAGTCGTCTCTTGTTTAGCCGTATTGTATGCGAACGTGATATAGGGTAAAATCTCGTCCCAATTCTTATGTTGGACGTCCACGTACATCGACAGCATGTCTTCAATCGTCTTGTTGAGGCGCTCCGTTAGTCCATTTGTTTGCGGGTGGTACGCAGTGGTCTTACGGTGAGTCGTTCCACTAAGCATCAGGACGTGGTCTAAAATAGCTGCCGTAAATGCTGTTCCGCGGTCCGTGATCACGATAGTCGGAGCACCGTGGCGTAGCACAATATTTTCTATGAAAAATCTCGCCACTTCCACTGCGGTGCTCTTTTGAATAGCTTTTGTTTCGGCATACCTGGTTAGGTAGTCTGTTGCGACTATAACCCAGCGATTCCCTGCAGTAGAAGTAGGAAGGGGTCCCAAAATATCCATTCCTATCTGTTCAAACGGTGTACGTGGAACCTGTACTGGTTGCAGCTGACCGGCGGGTCTCTTTGGAGGTGACTTGCGGCGCTGGCAATCGATGCAAGTGTGAACGTGGTGCTTGACGGCTGTTGTGAGTCGTGGCCAGTAGTATCCCTGCTGTACTCTTGCCAATGTGCGAGTGTAGCCTAAATTGCCAGACGTCGGCTCATTGTGACATGCTTGGAGCACTTCAGTTCGAAGAGGTGCAGGAATAACAAGCAAATAGGGAGCTCCGATGGACGAAAAGTTTCTCTTGTAGAGGACGCCATTGCGTAAGCAAAACGACGATAATGTCCTTGCAAAGACTCTAGGTGCCCTCGAAGAACGTCCGTCCACGTAATTAATCAAATCAAGCAATTCAGGGTCACTTCGTTGTTGTTGGGCAATCGTGGACGCGTCGAGAACACCAAGGAAGGCCATATCGTCGTCGTCAGAAAGAGAAGCTGACTGTACTGGTGATCGAGACAGGCAGTCGGCGTCCCTATGGCGCTTCCCAGACTTGTGTATGACCGTCATATCAAACTCTTGTAACTTCAGACTCCAGCGTGCTAATCGGCCGGTTGGATCTCTTAAATTAGTCAACCAACAAAGGGAATGATGGTCGCTTATAACTTTGAAAGGGCGGCCATACAAGTACGGGCGAAATTTCATAACTGCCCAGACCACGGCGAGGCATTCTTTCTCAGTTGTTGAATAATTGGCCTTAGCGCGTGTGAGCGTCCTGCTTGCGTAGGCGATCACTCGTTCCGTGTCTTCTTGCCACTGCACAAGCACAGCTCCGAGGCCTACATTGCTTGCGTCAGTGTGAAGCATTGTTGGCGCTTGTTCGTCGAAGTGAGCAAGCACTGGGGGTGTTTGAAGACGTTGGCGGAGGTCATTAAACGCTGCTTGCTGTTCGTGATTCCACTCAAAGGTGGCGTCGTCTCTAGTGAGGCGAGTTAACGGCGACGCAATCCGTGCAAAGTCGGTGATGAACCGGCGATAGTAGGCGCATAGGCCCAGAAAGCGCCTGACAGCTTTCTTATCGGACGGTACTGGGAACTGTGCCACAGCCGCAAGTTTTTCGGGATCAGGCCGAACGCCGGTACAGCTGACGACATGACCAAGAAACAGCAGTTCTTCAAAACAAAAGTGGCATTTCTCTGGTTTCAATGTGAGGCCTGCGGAGCGTATGGCTCGTAAAACAACTTCTAGCCTCTTGAGATGCTCTTCAA
This sequence comes from Rhipicephalus annulatus, assembly GCA_013436015.1. Classification (NCBI taxonomy): domain Eukaryota; kingdom Metazoa; phylum Arthropoda; class Arachnida; order Ixodida; family Ixodidae; genus Rhipicephalus; species Rhipicephalus annulatus. The sequence continues at coordinate 1,848,088 of WOVY01010062.1, read as the reverse complement.
AAGTTGGGGAAAACACTATGACGTCGTCTAGATAAACTAAACAGGTCTTCCATTTTAACCCTGAAAGTACAGTGTCCATGAGCCTTTGAAAAGTAGCGGGCGCTGAGCACAGACCGAAGGGTAGAACTTTAAATTCATATAAACCATCCGGCGTCACAAAAGCGGTTTTTTCCCGATCTCTTGGGTCTACCTCGATCTGCCAATATCCACTTCTGAGGTCCATTGAAGAAAAGTAGCGAGCGTTCCGAAGCCTATCGAGGGAGTCATCAATACGTGGAAGCGGATACACATCTTTCTTAGTCACTTGATTCAGCTTCCTGTAATCCACGCAAAAACGCAGGGTACCGTCCTTTTTCTTAACTAATACTACAGGCGATGCCCATGGGCTCTGTGATGGCTGAATCACATCATCTTCAAGCATTTTAGCGACTTGTTGCTGTATCACTTCCCGTTCCTTTGGAGCCACGCGATAAGGATTCTGGTGTATAGGCCTTGCTGCGTCGTGAGTAATTATTCGATGCTTTGTTAGCGGCGTTCGACCGACCCGTGATGTCGATGAAAAGCAGTCCTGGAATTCAGCTAGCAGCTCAAGAAGTCTATTTCGTTCGTCCCTTGACAACGTAGTACCAACGTCAAGATTAGGTAGTGATTCTTCTTGAGGTGCTTCGTCTAGGGCCGATAAACTGCCTTGGATTTCTGCAGTAGCGTCAAAGTAAGCGACGGCTGTACCCTTCGGGAGATGTCGGCGCTCAGTGCTGAAGTTAGTGAGCAGCAAGTTTGTGCGTCCAGCAGTGACAGTGACAAGACCTCGAGCAACTGAAATACCGTGGCTAAATATCAGTGAGCTTATTTGGTCAGCAATGCCGTCGCCGTCAAACGGCTCATCCCCTGCCACCGAAACAAGCGTACACGATCGTGGCGGGACGACCACATCGTCATCCGTCAGACGCAAAGGCCCTGAACAAGACGTATGTCTCAGCTCTGAACAATCGACTAAAGTAGGGCTGTTGTTGTGAAATGTAATGACACTGTCAGGGATGTTGATCACGGCGCCATGTTCTCTCAAGAAATCCATTCCGATAATCAGGTCTTTACAGCATGAAGCGAGAACGACGAACGTCGCCACGAAAGTAGAGCCACCGATGTCGATCCTTGTTGTGCACATTCCGACAGGCATCAGTAATTGGCCGCCTGCCGTCCTTAAGTGAGGTCCCGTCCACGCTGTCTTTACTTTCTTGAGGCGTACGGCAAGGTCATCACTGATAATAGAGAAGTCAGCCCCGGTGTCGACTAAAGCTTTGACTTGCTGTCCATCCACAAGAACGGTAAGGCCCGGGGTCACGGTTTCGTCGGTATTACGTCTTGTCGGCTTTACAGCGTCCTGAGGTGGGAGTAATGGGGGCTTTTTTTCTTCGTCTTGACAGCCTGCAACCTTACCCCCTGAGGTCGCCGCCTTCAGTTTCCCCGGTGTGGGCTGGGTGACCTCGCTCCTCTGGTACCGGCAAAAGTGCGGCGCTGCAACGAAGGTGACTGGGCAGGAGAAGGAGAGCGTGGTCGATGTCGGAAGACCGGCTCGTAATCAGTTGTAGCTTCGTCATCATTGTTACGGCGGCCGTCGAATGGGTGTCGAGGTACCGGAGGTCCTTGAGAACCGACATCTCCACGGCGGGATACGTACTCGTTGGCATGTCGAATGTCAAACCGTGGCCTGAGAGGGCGAGACGGATCGGCGCGGTGCCAGCAATAGCGGGCTATGTGGCCTACACCTCCGCAGTTGAAACAGAGTGGACGCCTGTCGGCAGTGCGCCAGGTGTCTGTTCGGCGAAGCTGTGGTTGCCGTGATGACTCCTCACGCGACGAAGGCCATGGCAAGCCACAAGACGACTGGTCGTATGGGGGCTGGATGGATGGGCGCCACGATGTCTCCCCTTGTGGTGGTGACCAAGGAACAGTTGCAGGTGGCGGGTAGTATGAAGGCGGAGCGGGTGGGGAGCTTCGAAGGGCGGCGGCGTACGTCATGGGACGTTGTTCGGGGGCAGGATCAGCTGTCGAGAATGCTTGGCGGATTTCGTCACGGACGACTTGAGCGACGGATGCCATGGGTGTATCCACTACCGGAGTCCGCAGCCTTTGCAATTCTTCACGAACAATTTCTCTAATTATGTCACGTAAGGAGCCATGACTGTCAAACGTCACAGCGGCGGCCTGAGTTTGGGGGCTGCTGCACAAGCGGTCATATTGTCGGCAGCGTTGGTGAAGGGCCCGCTCGATAGCCGACGCTTCTTTGATGAAGTTCTCGACAGTGCTTGGCGGGTTGCGCAGAAGTCCGGCGAACAGCTGCTCTTTCACGCCGCGCATGAGGTAGCGCAACTTCCTATCTTCAGTCATCTGCGGGTCAGCCCTCCGAAATAAACGTGTCATGTCTTCGGCGAACATGGCGACCGTTTCATTGGGTTTTTGGACCCTTAGCTCTAGTAGTTGGTGGGCGAGGTCACGTCTGTCGACATTGGCAAAAGTTTCAACCATCTTCTGGTGAAAGTCGGTCCATGTGGACAGGTTGCCTTCTCTGTTCTCGTACCAAGTACGAGCGCTGTCATCGAGATAGAAGTAGGCCCGGCCGAGCTTTTCCTGAGCAGACCAGTGGTTGATCTTCGCAACACGGTCATAGTGGTCTAACCAGTCTTCTACATCTTCGTGTGCGCCACCACCAAAGCGTTTAGGCTCCAGCGATTGAAAAAACGTTACCTGGGATGGAGCGGGAGCACTGGTGCCGAGAAGTACAGGCTGGGGGCTGGTGTTAGCCATTTCTAGATGACTGGTAGAGGTTTTCTGCGAGGGGTTGCAGTCTGGAGGAATACCTCGTAGCCGACGACTGAATCGATGGACAGGGGTTGCAGTAGGCACGTCTGGGCTGGATGAACGGCTCCCACTAGGACTGTGAAGCATCGGGCAGCGTCACGGCCCAGCTCCTCCACCAGTGTCGCAGTGCAACGCGAACAAAAGATGACAGCAGCTTACGGCAGCGAAAAGAGCGTATTCAGGATCAGCTGTACAGCAAGATGCCTACTTCGTTGTCGTCCCGAAAAACCACCTGACCCACTAGCTGGAAAATACAAAACATTCCTATCATCGTTCTTTTTCATATGAACACGTGTCAATATGGACACTCTCGGCTGGATTTTGCCGTCGGCGTCGCCGTCATTCACCATATATGTATACGTATCTATACATATCAAAATGCAAGAAAGGGAAATAATCCAGAAAAAGACTCCGGCGCGCGAAATCGAACATGAGACCTCTAAATTGTGAGTCGAAGGTGTTAGCCCCTGAGCCACGAAAGAACACCTTGAACGTTCGGCAAGCTATTTAAATCTAACACTTACCGCAGGTGACGGGCATGTCGGGGAACTATCATGTTTTCAGCATTACCAGCAAAATAACGCTTGCAAGAGCGCGCGTCGCCACATCTTCACGACGCGGTGGAGGACGCTCTCATCTTCCATGCGTACCTTGCCCCACGGTGAGGGGGCCGGGTGGACGCTCACACGTGCGCTTATCTCGCGGTGGGGACAATCGGTCGTCTTGGCTGGCATCGAGCTTTCACCGGAATGATTCTGTTGCATTTACCGGCGCACAAAGGTCACTGCAATTGTTGCACACTCTCCGTTTGCGAAAAGTGCGCGCTTTTATGACACAGCCAAGTAGCAACTGAAAAGCTTATGTGCCTTCATTTGTACCTATGAGTACGTTTCGTGAATCATTTGTGCGTGGCACGTTTAGATCGCGAAGCACGTTTCGATCTGCTTGCCATTCTGCGCGTTACCTTCAAATTTGTTGCCGTGGCGTTCATTGCTTCGCCTTTGCAGCAACGCTTTGACTTTTTTTATCTTCTATATGTACTATACCTGTCAAATAAAACACGCATAGTACATATAGAAGATTCGCGATGGTGTAATTCGCACCGTCCAGTTACTGCCGTTGACCGGGGCGCGAATTTTGTTGTGCAGCTCTGCGCGTATATTTCTGCCTGTCCTTGGTGACAAGTGGACGGTGCAGACTATACCACCGCGAAGGCTAGGCGCCGTTGGTGTTTCATTTGACGCAGATAGTACGAAGGGACGCAGTCGCACCACCCCCTTAAAACTTTGGTAGATCGCACTCCTTCTGCAGTGTATCATGCGAAGCATTAGCCTCTGTCACATTTTTATTGATTTTAATGAAGAATTGTGAGTCTGCCTGACTTCATCCAAGTGGAGTAATTATGAGGATGTCATGTGCAGGCAGATAGCAAGGGTGTTTCCTTTTAGGGGCGAAGCTCCTTAGGGCGTGGGCTGTGCGTCCCCTGTAGCCTGTATGTAGCCACGTCTAGTTTAGTTCTTGCAGTGTTCACTAAATAACGGTACCGTCCCCTGTATCTAGCCACCTCTAGTTTAGTTCTTGCAGTGTTCACTAGATGGCGGTACCCTCTACAAAGAGCGTTAAGGGAAAAGTCAGGGAGGCGGAGAGGATTTACTGGATGGCAGCTATGGAAAAAAACCGGCTTTGAGTAACTACCGAAAGGGCAAAAATGAAATAAGGAGGGAGGCATTTTACGATAATTCAAGGGGAAGCGCTTTACTGTTTGAAGCGAGATCGGGTTGCCTTAGAACGCGTAGTTATAAAGCAAGATTCAGTAAAGAAGAAGAACAATGCACATGCTGCGGGAAAGATAAGGAAACGGCGGAGCATGTTCTGATTGAATGTGGAGATATCCACCCAGGTGTACGTTTGGGCACGAGCCTACAGGAAGCCTTGGGTTTTAGGGACAACAATGGAAAGCTGAACACACCCACGATTGAAATAAGTAAGAGACGGTTAGAGTATTGGTGGCAGAAAATTAGAGAGAAAGGACAAAAATAAATATTGGAAAAATAAAATATGGACAGTGTGCCGTAAATGGCAGAGAACTTAAGCTGAAAATTTACCTTTTTTTCCATTAAGATAGAATTTATCGAAGTAGAGGCATTAGGTCAACATCAAAAAAAGAAAAAAGATTTTTTTTTTGTCGAGCCTGGTGGCATACTTGTCGCCACCCCGTTATAAAGGGGACGCTCATAGCATCCATCCATCCATGTAGCCACCTCTCCTTTAGTTCTTGTAGCGTTTACTAGATGGTGGTACTTGTAGCTGATGATGAAAAGATGCAAGATGTTATAAACTAGAAAGCGGTACTTGTAGTTGATGAAAGACGCGAGATCTTATAAAATAGGAATGATGTCACATATGGCGCGTGTCATTGGTTGAAGGCAATCGTTCGATTTAGTGCGGCGACGTACGCTAGGGGGAGCGATGTAATAAAATCGAGTGGGCAAAATGTACAGAGGATTCATGGTATACCAGGTTTACCTCCGGAGCTTCGCCCACTCATCATCATTCACTTCGTGGATATGGCGGAATTTTTTATTTTGGGGTTGGTGGGACGGGTCACTCCATTATTGTCCCCTCCCCCAATCTCCTTGGGGCTACAAGACTTGCGTGGGCTTACCGGAAACGTTAGTCGACTATGTTGGCGTGCGTAGTCTACTGTATGCGGATGTATATATCATATAATCTGACGTAACTAAGGCACTCACATAAAACGACATGGGTCGGTTTTATGAAAATGAAATGCACGCTAGGGTGGCATGATGTGCATACCACCAGAATCAGTTTTGACCATATTTTTCCGGGTTGAGCTACGGTTGACAATAGCTTGGTGACACGTAGGCCTCAATAAGTGATATCTGCTATGTTATCAAACTGGCGGCGAATGCTGAAACGACTGTTGACGGTGCAGCTATTTGACAATATTGTCACGGGCTCGTTACGTGGCAAAAGGCAGCAGACTGCAGGGCGAATATTAAACTGTTTATTTGGGGCCGAGCTTGTGGCCACGCAAAAGAAAAGTCAGATTACTGCAAAACAATGGCACTGATAGCGGCGGGCCGAGCGCCGGCCGTCGATCAACTGAGAAGCGGCGAAGCGTGTCGGCATTTATACACTTGCCATCGAACATTCTGTAGCGTTATCGCTAGTGGCGACATAGGTTCCAAATTAATCTGAAAGGCTCATGAAGCATTGAAGCATCATGAAGCTCATGAAGATCTACTATTGCATCGAAGCTTTTCTAACACCGTAGGCGTGGTTTGGGCTGGACATATTGTAACGGGTCAATAACAACTCTTGAGGAAAGGAATATGGCATTCCCCTTCTGAAAAAGGCATCGTCCTAATGCTTTAAGAGAAAATGAAAGTACAAATATAATACAAGAAAGTACAAGCAATAAAATATGATACAGCATCAATAACAACAACAAAATACACTGTCTCAGTTCATTAACGTGCATGAAATGGCTTGAGGCACGCGACATGGACGACTTCACGTCGTGATCAGCATCCTTGAGAGTTCATGATGCCATCAGAGACGACCTCGTAATCGAGTGGGCCGAGACGTCGATTTAGCCCCTATGGTCCAAAATACCATCGCGAAAGTTTTTTACTGAGTCTACTCCGGTGTATTGGTGTCCATACCCAAACACGTTCACCGGGATGGTATTACACGAAGCATCGTCGAAGATTGGAACAGCGTCTATCCGTCGTCTCATGTTCCTTGATGTGGAGGCGGGCAAGTTGTCAGACCTCTTCAGCGCACTAAAGACTAAGGGTGACGTCGAGGCTTTCTTCGTCAGCATTGCGTCGAGTGTCGTTGCCGGGTTCCTTCCATAGACCAGTTTGTACGGCGTTATCTGCGTCGTTTCTTGAACGGCGTTGTTGTATGCGAAGGCCAGGTACGCAAGGATGGCATCCCAAGTCTTGTGTTCGACGTCGACGTACATGGCCAGCATATCGGCGATAGTCTTATTAAGACGCTCGGTGAGTCAATTGGTCTGTAAATGGTAGGTGGTGGTCCCGCGGTGACTCTTCTGGCTTTACCTCAGGATTGCCTGAGTTAGGTACGCCGTAAAGGCCGTACCTCTGTCTGTAATAAGTACCTCTGGAGCTACGTGACGCAAGACGATTTTCTCGACGAGGACCTTTGCTACCTCGGCTGATTTGATTGATTGATTGATTAATTGATTGATTGAATAATTGATTGATCGATATGTGGGGTTTAACGTCCCAAAACCACCATAAGATTATGAGAGACGCCGTAGTGGAGGGCTCTCAGAATTTCGACCACCTAGGGTTTTTTAACGTGCACCCAAATCTGAGCACATGGACGTACAAATTTTCCACCTCCATCGGAAATGCAGCTGCCGCAGCCGGGATTTGATACCGTAACCTGTGGGTCAGCAGCCGAATACCTTAGCCACTAGACCACCGCGATGGGGCTTGCCACCTTGGTGGAATTATTTTTGGGCAGAGTCTTTGTCTTGGCGTATCGAGTGAATTAGTTAGCAGCTACGACGATTCATTGGTTTCCAGAATTCGACGTCAGGAACGGCCCTAGTAAGCCCATGCCAACTTGCTTAAACGGCCGGTGAGGTGGCTCGATAGGCCGGAGAAGTCCCGCTGGCCTAGTCGGCGGCGTCTTTCGTCGTTGACAGTCTCAACATGCTCTGATGTAACGAGTGACATCGGTGGCAAGTCGTGACCAGTAATACTTCTCCTGTGTTCTCGCGAGTGTACGGGAAGCACCGAGGAGTCGAGCCGTCGGGTCGTCGTGTAGAGCATCCAACACTTCTGGACGTAACGCTGAAGACACTGCAGGAAGGTAGTTGGCCACGCAAGAAAAACGACGCGGCTGCATTTGCGATGGAGGCAAGAATGCTGTAGGCCTTTGTGCTCAGATTTGAGTGCACGTTAAAGAACTACAGGTGGTCAAAATTTCCGTAGCCCTCCACTACGGCATCTCTTATAATCATATGGTGGTTTGTAGACGTCAAACCCCACATATCAATCAATAAAAACGACGCCAGTCCTCGCTTTAATACTTTATCAAACACGGTGCCCTTGCCTTCTAGGTATTCCACAAGACCCTTGATTTCAGGGTTGGCACGCTGTCGTTCTGCAATATCATCGACGCTTAAGGTTCCTGAGGAAGCAGTCGCCGACCTCGTTGTCTTGCGGCGGTTCGCCAACGGGGGCGCGAGACAGGCAGCCGGCGTCAGAGGGCCTTCGCCCCGACTTGTAAACGACGGTGATGTAGAATTCCTGAAGTCGCAGACTCCACCGTGTGAGGCGACCAGGAGGGTTCGAGTTAGCTAGCCAACAGAGGGCGTTGTGGTCACTCACAACTTTGAGATTCATGCCGTAGAGGTAGGAGCGAAACTGGGAGGTAGCTCAGATGATAACAAAACAACCCTTTTTCTGTTGTGGAATAGTTGACTTCCGCCTTAGATAGTGGCCGGCGCGCATAACTCGCATAACTGATGACCCTTTCAAGTCCGTCAATCTTCTGCAGCAGGATGGCTCTAAGCCCTACTCTGCTTGCGTCAGTGTGGATTTTCATGTCGGCGTTGTCGTCAAAATGAGCAAGCATCGGTGGTGTCTGCAGGCATCGTTTCAGTTTTTGAAATGCTTCCTCCTGCGGGGTTTGCCACTTGAACTAGGCGTCGTTCTTTGTAAGGTTAGTGAGTGGCTCGGTGATGCGGGCAAACGTTTTGACGAAACGCCTGTAATAAGCGTAGAAGCCGAGAAATGGACGCATGGTCTTTTTGTCAGCGGGTGACTGGAATGCAGAGACGGCTGTTGCCTTCTGCGGACCGGGGCGTACTCCGGACTTCCTTATCACGGGTTTCAAGAACAAGAATTCCTCGTAGGCAAAGCGGCACTTTTCTGGTTTCAGAGTGAGTCCGAAGGTTTTGATTGCTTGAAGTACAGCGTCAAGGCGCTGGAGATTGTTGTCGGAGCTTGAGAAAAACACTACGACATCGTCCAAGTACACGAGAGCAGTCTGCCGCTTCAATCCAGCGAGCATGGTGTCCATAACACACCGGAACGTCGCAGGCGCCGAGCAAAGCCCAAAGGGCGTGACCTTGAACTCGAAGAGGCTGTCTGGTGTTATGAACGCAGTCCTTTCTCGGTCTCTCTCGTCTACTTCGATCTGCCAACAGTCCGTCTTGATGTTTGTCGATGAAAAGTATTTAGCGTTGTGGAGTCGATCAAGGGCGTCGTCTATGCGGAGGAGGGGGTATACGTCCTTCTTCGTTATCTTGTTCAGTCAGCGATAGTCAACGCAGAAGCTTAGTGTTCCAACTTCGCTAACACCACCAGTGACCTTCATGGCTGGATAAAGTCGTCCCGGACCATTTCGTCAACTTTTTTTATGGCCTCGCGTTCTCGCGTCGGAACTCTGTACGGACTCCGACGGGGTGACCTGGCATTTTCTTATAATACAATTCGATGTTTCGCGACAGGGGTCTGTCGAATTCTCAATGACGACGAAAAGCAGTTCATGTGTTTCAGGAGCAGGTTTTCAAGCTGCTCTTGTTTATACGTCATAAGGCTCGAATTAACCTCGAATGCTGATTGAAGGGTTTCAATCGTCGGAGTAGATTCGGTGGAATCGGTGAGGGTGAAAGCGTTGCTGGCTTCCAGTATCTCTTCAATGTAGGCAACCGTCGTGCCTTTGCTTGCTTGGCATGCGAGAGGTACGGGGATCGTCGCGCCGCACCTCCACCAGATGTCACGGGACGTGACGTGAAGGAAGGGAGTGGACTCCAGGTTGAAAAAGGAACTGTTTATTCGGGCTGACCTTGTGGCCACACAAGCCCCGCCACGGTGGTCTAGTGGCTAAGGTACTCGGCTGCTGACCCGCAGGTCGCGTGATCAAACCCCGGCTGTGGCGGCTGCATTTCCGATGGAGGCGGAAATGTTGTAGGCCCGTGTACTCAGATTTGGGTGCACGTTAAAGAACCCCAGGTGGTCAAAATTTCCGGAGCCCTCCACTACGGCGTCCCTCATAATCAGTGGTTTTGGGACGTTAAACCCCACAAATCAATCAATCAATTGTGGCCACGCAAGAAGAAAGTAATACACTGGCACTGATAGCGGTGAACAGAGCGTCTGCCGTCGATCAAGTGACATGCGGGAAAGCTTGTCGGCATTCATGCACTTGCCATCGAAAATTCCAGCGCTATCGCTAGCAACGACATAGGTGCCAGAATCATCTGAAAATTTCCCGAAGTGGGCTTAATCTTGACAAAACGATCTACTGCAGCTTCGACGCTTCTCTAACACCGTAGGCGCGGTTTGAGCCAGACATAGTATAATGGGGGTGATAACAATTGAGGAAAGGAATGTAGCAATATTTTAAAGCCTCGCTCGTGTGCTGTTTCAAGCAGTAGTAAAATACATGACTGCCACGTGGACTGCGTGGGTTTTAAAGTGCCTGTGGCTGTAAAGAGTCTTTGGCTATCGAGTGCCTTTGGCTCACGAACACTGTCGCGTGTTTTTGGCTCATAAACAAATGCTTCGCATTTAAATGTTCGAGCTACACCTCTGATGGACCACGTAGAGAAATCTCGTGCTCTTCTAATACGTTGACCGAAGACAACTCGAAGAAACAGCAGCCTTTTTTTTCTTCTCGGTCAATTCTGATGATCCCCAGCATCATAAAAATTATCTGGTTGAAGGGAGGCTCAACATTTTTGCATTTCTTCCAGCATTGCATACATCCGAAAGCTTTTTGGCCTCATCTGATCTTGCATACACTCTGAGATAGGCGGATCTTAGACCAAGTTACGACGTCAGTGACAGTCATGTCGTAACTTTATCACCTGACGTCATAGTTGCATCGTGATAAATTCAGATATTTTGGCATCTGTGTCATCACAATTATGTCATCATAGGACGTCATCACATATGATTCTTGCATCACCACTCTCGATACAGCATGTATTAGTCCAGAGAAGTTCGAGTGGCAACTGTGTTGTCAGCTTGCAAGTAGCCGTTTAGATAGCCACCTGATTAATAAAGCCACAAGAGTAGCACCAATCTGTATATGAACATGACGTGCGAGACCAATCTTTTCTTCATTGAGACAAATGACGTTTCATTATGACTGGGGCCACCGAGCTGAGTGCGCCATCTAAACAGTTCATTTCAACTTTTTGGCATTTGTTTTCCAAAGGATCGCTCTCCTCGAATGGTACGCGAAGTGATCATTACCGTTTATGACGCGGAGGTAGAACGAGCCGGCTGATCGCATGTATCAGGGTTTGCAACTACACAATTGTGACGACTGTTTTGAAGAAATCTGTTCATGAGATCCGAGTATAACGATGTCTCAGATTTTCGGAAACCACTGTATTGGCTGCAGCATTACGTTGTTTCTCACTCTTATAAGTGATTGTGTATGGCAGACTGATTGATCTATATTCTGCTGCATCTCAAAGCGATATTCTGTCAAATGACCTACATTGTTTGCAGAAGCAGAGATAACATGCATGGTGAATCGCAATACTTTGAGTAAACTGAAAACGTCCTAATTTTATTTGTAACGCTTCGACGCAAATGCTTATTCGCGTAGTCGATGCGCCAAGTTGAAATGAAGTCAGACCCATTTAGCGCGTATACTTTGATAGCAATGATATCATGGAGTAAGTGCATGGTGGAAGCGACTAATGTCTCGCTGTTCTGCACCCTCAATTGCAAAGTGAATCTATACTTTCTTCAGCTAATTTAGCTGTTCATAGCGACATATACCTTTATTTTGTTGCAATTAGAGATCTACTATTCGAAATTGAGGGGAAATCACCGCTGTATCGCTCAAGAGCGGGTATACACGCCGTGCTCGAAAAGAAGCGGCTGTCGGCATACGGCGGAACAGGCGAGTCCTTGCCGTGACGTCACTTCGCCGTGACTTCAGTGACGCCAGTGTTCGTTTTCGGGGCTAATATCTTCAACCGAAAAAGGGCTAGTGGCACGCGAACTGCTAAGGGCTCCTTGCGCATTAGTGGTGCATGCACTTTGGCTGTGTGGCTACTGTGGTTGAAAGTATTATGAAAATTGGGGCAGCTACTACTTGTTAAAAAGCAGCGGGCATGGCCGCCTTCTGCTTCTCATTTCCCTACTCCTCAACATCTCATCCTTTTCCCACTGTTTGTTATACTGTACTCTACAAGATTATGTTGTTCGTTACCCACCTATATACTCTATTCCCGTATCGTTACCCTCACTTCCGTACGGGGTGGTCTAGTGGCTAAGGTACTCGGCTGCTGAGCCGCAGGTCGCGGAATCAAGTCCCTGCTGCGGCGGCTGCATTTGCGATGGATGTAGAAATGCTGTGGCTTGTGTGCTCACAATTGGGTGCACGCTAAAGATACCCAGGTGGTCGAAATTTCTAGAGCCCTCCACTACGGCAGCGCTCATAGTAATATGGTGGTTTTAGGATGTTAAACCCCGCATAAACCCTCACTTTCATTCACACAGCTTGATTTGTTGAAGTATACGTGGCTGTATTTGTTCGACCTTTTTGTATGTTTGTATTGCTGCTGCTTTTAATACAATGATTTCTCCAGCTTGCTCCTCATTTTTCTTCCCGTCTTTCTTTCTGTCTCTCTCGCTACTTCTTTCGCAGTTCATTTTTGTCGCTTCCATTTTTCTCCTATTTTTCCCTTCAGATATTTCTACCAAGTTCTCTCTTTCACTGCCAATTCTCTCACCCAACAGTGTCACCGCATCCCAATCTTTTCGAATCGGCGCACTTGTTGCGGAACACAATTAAAAAACAAAGAAGTCGAAGAGGAAGGAAGCCCATGCTCCCTCGTGAACCTGCTACTCTTCTTGCGTCACCGAATAATGAAGAGCATCACAACCTCACTGCAGTAGTGCGTTTGCCTGATTCTGCAAGAGTCGCATGCCTCTCATGCTACTCGCATAGCCGCATTATCTCCGTTAATCCGTGGGTGTTGTGGAACGAGGAGCGTAAGCTGCAGGATTTTCATGTATTTCTTGTCTTTTTTTGCTTTTTTAACCTTGATCGGCGTTTGTTGGTTCCTGAACATTTTGGTGATACCACTCTGGGGATACGCAGTTTGTTGGACAATAGCTGCATGTTAACTTCATCGTCGCGGGCTTCGTATGATCATAAATAAATTAAGTTTCATTGCAAGCACTTATAAATATAATGCGACTGCAACAAACTGCAATGCCACACGAAGAATGGCAAGCAGACGGAAGCTTGCTGTGCGCTGCTCAAGCGCAAAAGGGGCGCATGAAAAAGAGCGCATGGGAATGTACAATATGAGCACAAACAAACGGCTTTCGTAGTTGTTAATGCCACAAGTCAGCACTAGCTAGCAGCTCATTTACTTCGAGAACTCGCCATTGCAGCGGGCGAACTCACCTTCGTGCAGTCTATTGCGTGGACGCAGGACACAGTCTTTGTGGTGAAAGCACGAGACGTACAAACTCCATTCCTGAACAGATTACCGCGTGAGCCTGGGCGGCTACACCCTTTACGTCAACGTACAACACAAAGGCACATGTACCGACTCAGGCGCAACAATACAGAGTTTTATAAATGTGTACCCAAGGAGCTAGGGGACCAGAAAAATTTGTGATTCGTCAGCGTGCATGCGCAGAACTCAAGCCACCTTTGGGCTCTCGCATTTGCACGGCCCGACGACCAAAAACTCGAAAAGGGCTCTAACAATACCTACCTATGAATCCTACCTAAGCATGCGTTAAGTTTTTTTTTTACATATGCAAGGTATACGTGACATTTATCGGTGTTTACTTATCACTATTATAGCATGGGTCACAGCGAGATGATGGAAAAACAGCGAGGGAAACGACACAGCATGGCCCACGTCTTGGATGTTTTCGTGTCCTCACGTGTGGCCCCCGTGTGTTTGACCCAACGCTGTTGGCGTTTGATCGGACTTTGTAGTGATGCTGCCTTTCGGCAAAAAAGAGCTGCAACGTAGCTGCTAGCGAGGCAACGGGCATTGAAAGCACGCCATTCACGCAATCTCGCTAATGATAGTGAACATGCTGAAGCAACTACGAGTACAATGGACCAACATGCTAAACCTGTGTACATTATCGCTGTAACTGGTGTACATAATTAATAATTGTATAACGCAGAAGGAGAAGTCACGTGTTTCAATCACTGGACTTACGCGTCCTAAGCCTTTTCTTCCTGATTTTCTTCATTAGGAGCTTTGTACATACATGTTGCATCCATATATGATTAACGGACATGACGGCCATGGCGAAAATTGACCGAAAACGTCTAAAGTAGTTATAGCAATAAAAGTACAAAGAAGTGACAGCTTTGCTGTAAAAGCGAAGCGAGGAATACGATAGCAACAAACCGGAATGTCGCACGAAAGATGGCAAGCAGATTGAAACGTGTCCCGCGTTGTTCACGCACAAATGACACACGAAACGTACTCACGGGTACAGGTGAACGCGAGTAAGCGTATCAGTTGTTACTTCGCTGTGTCTGCAAAGCACGCCCTTTAGGCAAACGAAGACTGTGCAGCGAGTGCAGTGACCTTCGTGCGCCCGGTGACTACAAAAGAATCGTTTCGATGAAATTTTCCCCACCGCGAAAGAAGCGCGCACACGTGTAAACGTCTCTTTCCCCCCACCCACCCCCCTCTCCACTGTGCATAGTACCCGCAAGATATGAACGCATGAGTGCGCATCCCCGCGTCGTGACGATCTAGTGACGCTAAGGCCCCTTGATCTTTAGGTTACGCGTGCTAAATGCGCCCTCTCGCTGGTAATGCTGAAAGCACGATAGTCCCTCCAACATCGGCATCCCCAGCGGTAAGTGGTAGATGTAAATAGCTTGCCGTTTGAACATTGAAGGATGTGCTCCTTCGTGGCTGATTCGCTAACGGCACGTATGTAAGCAAAAGTTCGGACATTCGATTCCGCGCGCTGGAGTATTTTCCAGGATTATTTTTCTTTTCTTCCTTTCTTGCGTTTTCTCATATGTAGATACGTGTACACGCACGGTGAATGACAGGGGTCGCCGACGCCGGCGGTAAAATTCAGCTGAGAGTACCCATAGAATCGCTACTGCAATAAAAGTAATAACGGAAGTGAGCTGATACGTACATACTCATTCTGAAAGATCGATGAATGAGTCTTGTACCGGCCTAAGAATAAGAAAACGCGTCTGGTGATTGAGGCATGACATGTCGATAATTCTGGTAACGCAAGCGTGAGCAGCCAACCATCGAATACCTTGCACAACGATGAAATTAAATGATTCAATACTTATCGTCTAAGTGAAGCTTCACACATGCCAGATTAATCGGTTAGAAAATTCCATGGGCATGCGCAGATAAATTTTTGTGCCTTTTACACCGGTGTTCGCATCTGCAGTTGTTAGTAAGCGTATAAAGTCCCCGGAGTTTCATTTTGTGTCCGTGTTTGGATGCCCTGTTCTTCTTTTTACTAAAAAACTGCATTCGCGTGGGTGTCACCTTTTTTGTGGGAAAGCGTGTGCTCACGTTGTCGTACCACAGTAGCTGTCGTGGACACCTTCCGCGCAGCGGCGTGGACCGCTTCAGAACCTAACAAAGGTGTCATTCGCATGACTCCGCTTAATCGCGTCTATGGGAGCGAAAGTTGTGCGAAAGCAACTGAAAGCTTCTCTGTGCAGACGCATTATGTTACTAGAGAGAAGAAATGTAGGAAAGGTAGGGAAGTTAACTAGACTATGCGTCCAGTTTGCTACCCTACACTTGGGGAGAGGGAGAGGGGAGTAAAAAAAGAGAAAGAATGATAGACATATGTCACATCACACACACAATGCCGAGTTTCACAGGCGGTCCTTCAATGAAGTTGCTGTCAAGTATCTCAGGAGGGCTCGTATGGCTTTCTGTGCTGATGTTCTGCGCGACCAGGCTCCTAAAATCCTTGCTTCATTAGATGACCGGTCATCGAGTCTATTCAAGGCACACTGGAGAGTCCGGCGATTTTCATCAAATAGGGCACAGTGGCACAAGAGGTGTTCAATCATCTTTATACAGTTGGAGCTTTCACACATGGATGAATCTGCCATGCCAATGCGATTGCTGAATGACTTAGTAAACGCTACCCCAGTCCACAGCCGGCACAGCATTGTAGCGTCACGTCGAGAAATCTTGGATGACAGTTGTTTCTGGAGAAATGACTTAAGGTTCTTAGGGCGATGATTGGAGTTAAGTGTAGAATTACAGTGCGCAAGCGTGGCATTATGCGCGATGTGACGAAGTTCTCTAGCTGCGTCTACTCTTTACAAGGGTATTAACAGTGTGGGCGCTCCATCGTGGGCACATCGGGCAGCGTCGTCAGCGAGGTGGTTACCACTGATGCCACAGCCGCCCGGCAACCATTGTAAAACAATGTCGTGTCCTTGATCAGCGACGTGATGACAAATTTCAGTAATACGATACACCATCTGGTGGTAGTTTCCACGTCGTAGACTTCGCACGCATTGAAGGGCTGCCTTGGAGTCGCAAAATATGGCCCATCTACTAGGGGATTCTCGCGTAACAAACTCCACAGCGGCTCGAAGAGCGGCGAGCTCGGATCCCGTAGATGTCGTGACATGTGATGTCTTTAATTTGACGGCGATTGATCGAGATGGTATGACGAAGGCACCGTTTGAACTTCCTGAGACCGAACCGTCCATGTAAACATGAATTCGGTTAGCATACGACAAATACAAAAGGTTCTGTGAGATCTGCTTGAGGGCTGCAGATGACAGGCTTGCCTTTTTAAATATCCCCGGCACTTCAAGGTGCACAGTGGGTCTTTTCATGCACCACTCTGGAGAAAGTGGTATGGTTGCGGGCGGGAATCTGCACGAGATGGAATTCTCGTTATTATGTTACTAAAAGCCAATAAAGTGAGCGGTGTGCGAATGAAATAGATTTGTCGAGAAAGTTAATTGCATTGTGATAACTCAGTTAAGGTGACCAGAGCACTGGGTAAATTTTAAGTGTTCAGCTGTGCTGCGATGAGATATTCTTCGCTGAAGCAGCTTCTTTAACATTGATGCTATAAATTAAGGTGCACATTGAAGAATCGCAGGCAGTCGAAATTTCCGGAGCCCATCCTAGCCGCTTCCCTCGTAACCATATTATGGTTTTGGTACGTAACCCCTCCGCGTTTATCATCACAATACGTAGATACCAAAATGTGCTCGATGTTTCTCACCACTGATTGCATCATGTCTGCATAGGCACCCTGCGTCATCTTCACCTCTTCAGCTGTGGCCTCGGTGATGCATTCGCGAAGTCTGCCGCAGCAAAACTTCGCTGTGACAGGAGGCTGCGACGGCTCGCCATGGAAGCCAACACTTTTACAGTCGACGCTCTTCGCCACCTAATTGGAGCCTTGGAGGTAAGTTACACTTTGGTTTTATTATTTACTGGTACAATAGGCGTCCAATAGCCCGGATTCTGCATTAGCTACTTTTTCGCTGATGTTTCTCAGCATTAAATGACACCGACAAAATGACATGGACACCGACAGAGCACCAGCATTGTGTTCACCGGAGGCTCTCCTCTGCGTTCGAGTTTTCTAACACGGAAGTGTTTTATGTTGGGTCCAACACAACTCCTTTGACGTAAATTCGTCACGGATATGACGTTGTAAAAATTGATGCTAATAGATTGCAAAAAAAACGAGAGAGAAATATCCTGTTGTGGTGTGCCGAACAAGCTACTTCTCAATTTGAAGAGCGTGGCGCTAACCACTAGACCAACGCTCGTACGTTGTCGAAGACGATAACTACAATCAATTTATATACACTATACACTGTATGGCGATCCTCAGAGCTTCGTACCTTCAGCGCATTTTCATCATCAGTAGTGAGATGGCACTAAGGTCTCGCTCCTGTCGCCCAATGCTCAATACCAACAGATTTGTTGCACTCAACGCTGAAATTGATAGAACGTAAGTATTCAAAGAAAGGCCGTCGTCTTTAATAGATGCCTTACATTTTCGATTCACCTCAAATGAGCACACGAAATACCCTGTGAACATCCGCTTAACGCCTTTGTATGGAATGTACGTTGAAAACTCTCTTGCGTCGGTGTGTTTCCAGGTGAACAAGACGCTGGAGTGTATTGAGGTCACTCTCACAGGCATGCGCGCGCAGGAAGCAGACTCCTCCCTCTTGGATGTGGTTCGAAAAACCAACGCTCTTCCGCGTCTTTACATCAACTGGATGAACCCTCGGTCGTCAGACTTCTTAGACTACACCCTGGCGGACGCAACGTCTTCCATTTACCTGGACCTGGTTGAACGCGATGCCGCAGAGATGGCAAAGTCCTTGGTAGCCATCGCCAAATGTCGCGACGTCAACATGGTCCAGCTCAAATGTGCTACGCCTCTGAAACCAGTCGTGGTACAAGCGCTCATCGACACTCTCACCACGGTCAAGTCCATAAAGTAAGTATCGCTCATTTTTCTCGGGTGAAGTAGCTTGAGGTGTGCGTGCTCCTAATTTAATTTTTCAAAAATACGATATACCGAATGGATGAACTATAGTGCAAGGGACGTTGACATATATCGTCAGAGGCGAAAATTTTCAATGAGAAATTGGGAAACTCGAACGATTTACACTGACACAAAGTCAATGAAATTTACGTGATAAAAATCTGACCTAATTTAACACTCGTTAACAGCTCTTGTGGCACTAGTTCCCAGGGGTGTTCAGCAATAGTGAAGAGGTCTCTCGGCAACCTAACTGTGTGTAATTGTAGTTTATTAAATAACAGCTCCTTACAGAAAGGAAGTAATGATTCACTTGTTAGTTTGACAGGATATAGATGTTAATGAGGTTGAAGCTTAGACACAAAAGAACGCCACGCCTGGGTGGAACGCGCAGCGAAGCCACAGCCAAACCAATAAAAGTGGCCTTTGGGAGCCTTTTCTAAACACTCTTTGGGTAGCCACTACAACCACACTTGCTGGGTACCCCCTGCACCATAAATATTCGTAATGTTTGTGTAGCGGGCCAGCAGGTCTTCGTTTGATCATTGCCTGTTAACGCCGACACATACCTATTCTGGGGGATTCACTCTAGGGGTTGTTTAGTTGGTTGATTAGTTGGACTCGAGAGGGATAGCTCAACCCACCACGGGGGATCGGCCATGAATCGCGCGGCCCACAGTCACTGTGATATCCTTCGTGATTCGTCGGAGAAGCGTGGTATCCACTACACACTTGCAAGGAAATTTGTGTAAACTTTTTGTGCAGTGGCTGACGATGATGAAGAGTTATGCCTGAAGCGGCTTTACGTTACAGTTAACGAGTGATCAAGAACAAGGTTGTGTAATAGTTTAGGAAATTGTACGACCCGCTCGTTACGCAATGCGCAATGTGTTACATCTCAGTGTTCCTCCGCTGTTCTAAAACGCCTTACTACTCGTACTAATGCGATTCCTTGCCCGTCATCAAGCCTGCCTAAGGCCATTTTGCAACGGTGTTTCAAGCACCGGTGACGCTCTGTGGTAGAATTCGAGACTTACACTCAGAGGACCTGGGTTCAATCCCGTTGAGTCCTTAATACTTTTATTCACTTGGTTTTTTTTATTTCGTGCGATAAAGCAGTTACGTACACCGGTGGTGGCGGTGGTGGACAACCAAAGCACGGCACGCGACCCTTGTTGTGTGCTCATAACAGCTTTTGCTGTAAAAATGTTCGTTAACTCCTGGACGCTTAACTATAACCTAGTTAAAGGGGCCACTTAAGCCACGAAAGCACACAGAAGTGCCCACACGGCCTCCATAAGTCAACATAGGAGATTTGTGAATGAAGCTAGCTGAAACGATTCATTCACAACTGTACTGAGCGAAAAACACAAAACAAGAGACAAAATATTGGAGACGTAAAGCTTTCCTGAAACTATATTTTGTACAACCCTGCCGATATATCTCTACAGAAACGCCAGAGCAGGAAGAGAACACGTGCAAAAACATTCTAGATACAGACATCGAGATCATGTCACCAATATGCAATTCAATCACCCCTCCCAGTCCCTGAATACCTCCTGACAACAGAGCTCGTTGTAGGAAGAGTTCAACAATGGCACGTTTTTCGAGCATCACTGACACACACGATTTCCTATGCCTCAATATTTTCCTTCATCACCAGATCCAGGCTACGAGCTAGGTATCTTCATTTACACGCGTGAATACCGCAATTACACACGTGAATACCGTGTTAAGCGGTTTATTGACGGACACTCAGCGATTATTCACGACAGCGACAGTCAATGCGGGGATCGACTCTCTGCACGAGCTGCTCTTCTTCTTAAGAAAAGGGCGGCCCACTAGAAGGCGCTGAAGAGGATGACCCACTGTTCAAAGGCTTTACCACAACTACCCCGGGTACGAAAAGGGAGCCGCCTGGCGACCTAACAGCTGGTTACAATGAGCGGGTCATGGTAGGCCTTGAGGCGCTCCACGTTAACAATGTCACGTCCTCGACGACGCATGTCCGAAGATTGTTCGATGGGTTCAATCAAGTAGTTGACTAGGGAAGTGCATTTGACGACACGGTAGGGGCCTTCGTATTTAGGCAATAGTTTTGAAGATAGGCCAGTTGCAGTAGTAGGGATCGAGAGCCAGACGAGCGCTCCAGGGAGGAATGTGGGTGCAGTAGTACTGGCGTCAGCGCGAATGCTTTTTTTGCCGCTCTTGATCATGCACAGTAAAGGTCTTTGCAAGCTCTCGACATTCTTCAGCAAGCTTGGCTGTAGCAGAAATAGGTGCCCACTCAGACGGATCTGGCCTGTACGGAAGTATCGTGTCGATGGTGTGTGACGGGTGCCTTCCATATAATAAAAAGAAAGGTGAAAAGCCAGTAGTGCTCTGAGGGGCGGTATTATATGCGTAGGTGACGAAGGGTAGAATGGAATCCCAATTTGTGTGATCGGCGGTGACGTATTTGGAGAGCATGTCGCCCAGCGTACGGTTGAAGCGTTCTGTGAGGCCATTCGTCTGCGGGTGGTAAGCAGCAGTTTTGCGGTGAACAACGTTGCACTCTTTGAGAATGGCTTGAACGACTTCAGACAGGAAGACACGGCCTCGGTCACTGAGCAGTTCCTGGGGTGGGCCGTGTCGCAGAATGAATCGTTGGAGCAGAAAGGAAGCCACATCGCTCGCTGTAGCCGCGGGGAGAGTGGCAGTTTCGGCGTATCACGTGAGGTGGTCCACAGCAACAATGGCCCAGCGGTTACCAGCCGACGTTAGTGGAAATGTCCTATACAAATTGATGCCAACGCGCCCAAACGGCCTGCCAGGGCAAGGTAGAGGTTGCAGACCTACCGGCGACAGGTGCGATGAAGCTTTGCGGTGCTGACATTCTATGCAGGAGTGAACAAATTTCTGCACGTAGCGGTACATGCCGCGCCAAAAGTACCGTTGGCGAATGCGGTGGTAAGTCTTCGATACCCCGGAGTGTGCACACTGCGGATCAGAATGAAAGAATTCGCATATGTCAGAGCGCAGACTGCGAGGTATGACTAGTAGCCACTGGCGGCCGTCACCGTGGTAATTGCGTCGATGGAGGAGGTCGTCGCGAACGGCGAAATGGTGGGCTTGACGACGCAACGCGCGAGTGGATGGAGTGGATGGATCAGTCAGCAAGTCTATCAGTGAGGCAATCCATTGATCCTTGCGCTGTTCAGTAGCAATAGCATGAATGCTAATCGAAGAAATGGCAAGGTGAGACCCTGAGTTGTTGGCATTGTCCTCAGGCAAGGGAGAGCGCGACAGGGCGTCGGCGTCAGCATGTTGCCTACCATTGCGGTACAGTACGCGGATGTCATAGTCTTGCAGGCGAAGTGCCCACCGGGCGAGACGGCCTGAGGGATCTTTCAATGACGACAACCAGCATAGTGCGTGGTGGTCGGTGACGACATCAAATGGGCGACCATACAAATAAGGTCGGAACTTTGCAAGGGCCCAGACGATTGCCAAACATTCTTTCTCGGTGACTGTGTAATTAGTCTCGGCTTTAGTAAGCGTACGGCTCGCGTACGCCACGACATATTCCGGGAACCCTGGTTTGCGCTGCGCAAGGACAGCGCCGAGGCCGACACCACTGGCATCCGTGTGTACCTCTGTAGGGGCCGTAGGATCGTAGTGGCGGAGTATGGGAGGCGACGTCAACAAACGACGAAGTGTACTGAAAGCGTCGTCGCACTGTGATGACCACGAATGGAGAGGCCCGTTACTTCCGAGAAGCTTCGTCAGCGGCGATATGATAGTCGCGAAGTTTCGAATGAAGCGCCGAAAGTAGGAACACAATCCTACGAAACTGCGCAGTTCCTTCACGGATGTCGGCTTGGGGAACTCGGTCACGGCCCGAAGCTTGGTTGGATCAGGAAGAATTCCGTCCTTGGACACGACGTAGCCGAGTATTGTCAGCTGCCGAGCTGCAAATTGGCACTTCTTTAGGTTCAGTTGCAGACTGGCGTTTCTCAGACGCGTTAAAACATGCCGAAGGCGTTGAAGGTGCGTCGAGAAGTCAGGAGCGAAAACGACGACGTCATCGAGGTAGCACAGGCACGTGTGCCATTTCAGGTCACGCAGAACTGTATCCATCATGCGCTCAAAGGTGGCGGGCGCATTGCACAGGCCAAACGGCATAACGTTAAACTCGTACAAGCCGTCGGGGGTGACAAAAGCGGTCTTTGGTCGAGCGTCCTCAGCCATAGGTACTTGCCAGTACCCTGAGCGCAAATCGAGGGATGAAAAGAATTCTGCTCCCTGCAGGCTGTCAATCGCGTCATCTACTCGCGGTAGTGGATACACGTCCTTACGAGTGACCTTGTTGAGGCGTCGGTAGTCCACACAGAACCGCACAGAACCGTCCTTCTTCGTGACGAGAACGACAGGAGATGCCCAGGGGCTGCTAGAGGGGCGAATAACATCGCGGCGAAGCATGTCGTCGACTTGCCCGTTGATTACACGGCGTTCTGTGGGAGATACGCGATATGGACGTTGCCGCAGCGGTGGATGTGCGCCTGTGTCGATGCGATGCGTAACGGTGGATGTGCGGCCGAGAGAAGGTTGAGCGACATCGAAAGAAGAGCGGAATTCTTCCAACAGGCCCAAAAGCTGGGAACGCTGGCCCTGCGTAAGGTCGTCGGGTATGCAGGAACCGAATATATCATCGGATGATGAAGCAGATGTCGAAACAGCACCAAGCGTACAGGAACTTGGGCAGTGCATGTCATCGGGTTGATCCATAACTTGCGCGTCTTCGATGGGTTCCACGCTGCCGAGACATTCTCCTCGCACCAACGTAACGCTGTACGGAGATGAGTTCACAACAAAAATAGTGGTGCTGCCGTGAGTGAGTTGCACGGTCGCGAAGGGAACCAGCAGCCTTTTTCTTATGAAAACACGATGAGATGGTGAGAGGAGTGCAGCGGTGTCAGAAAGGCTTGCGCAGTAGAGCGACACCGCAACGGACGAGTTTGCAGGCACTTGAGTGTCGTCTCTGACAAGTAACTTGCTTGCAGCGGATGGACTGTCGGCCGGCGTCAAAGAAGAGAATGGCGCGAGTTCTATTTCTGCTGGTGCGCAATGAATGATGGCGTCGTGGCGGGAGAGAAAATCCCATCCTAGGATGACGTCGTGAGAGCATGAAGAAATTATGATGAATTCGACCGCATACATCACGTCCTGAATCATAAGGCGGGCTGTGCACATCGCTGTAGGGTGAATGCTTTGGGCGCTGGCTGTACGGAGGGAGAGCCCGCAAAGCGGCGTGGTCACTTTACGAAGTAATCGGCAAAGTTTTTCGTCCATCACGGATACGGCGGCTCCAGTATCTACAAGGGCAGATGCACGAACGCCATCCACAAGCACGTCTATCACGTTCGACGGGCTTTCCTGAGGGCTTCGGCAGTTCGACAGCATCGCAGCCCTTGCCTCGTGGACTGCGACGACTAGTTTTCCTGGTCGCCCTCGAGTGGACGTGGCCGCATCGGTGACAGTGAGCGACGTCGTGGAGATGGTGAACGGCGGGTAGATGGAACGGGGCGGGACGACGGTGACATAGGCGGCGGTTGGTCATAAGAGTGGCTTGACTGGCTGGGAAAGTTGGAGGCGACCTGCGGTTGCTGCACACGATTGCAATATCGTGCGACATGACCGGCGCAACCGCAAGCAAAGCAGATGGGGCGATTATCAGCAGTGCGCCATTGGTTTGCTGGTCGCATCCATGTCGCAGAACGCGATTGGCGAGCCGGCTGCTGATATGAGTGCATGGTAGGCGGCACTCGGGGCACGTGGGTGACGCCGGCGTATGTAGGCGAGACTGGTTCTCCAAAGGCCTGGGGCCTCACGACGGTGTCGGTGTAATTTAGCGGAACAGTGACAGAAATCGGTGGGGGCGGCCTGGCAACAACTTGGGCGTAGCTGAGTGGCACAGATGCAGGAGGTGGCTGGTGGTATTCAGGGACGACCTCCGCGATTTCCTGCTGAATGGCTCGGCGGAGCGGAGGTAGAAGTGTACTTGATGGCTGTTGAGCTTGTTGTGGGGAAGCAAAAGCCAGTAGAGAGACCTGGCGGGCAACTTCCTCACGCACGAACGACTTGATTTCAGCGAGCAAGGTTGCGTGGTCTGGAACTGCTGACAAGGCCGAGAGATCAGCATCACGTGGTGGCGGGCGATGGGTCATCAAGCGCTGCCGCCGCAGCTCGTCGTAACTTTGGCATAACATGATGACTTCGGCCACAGTGCGGGGGTTCTTTGCCAGAAGCATCGTGAAGGCATCGTCGGCGATGCCTTTTAGAATATGAGTGATTTTGTCAGCCTCTGACATGTTCAGGTCGACTTTCTTGCACAAGTCAAGGATGTCCTCGATATAACTTGTGAAGGACTCGCCGGTCTGCTGGGCTCGTTCACGTAAACGCTGTTCAGCTTGCAGCTTACGAACGGCCGGGCGGCCGAACACGTCGACGACAGCGGTTTTAAAAGCGGACCATGTCGGGAAATCAGATGCGTGGTTGTTGTACCACATGCCGGCCACACCCGCGAGATAGAAAAACAGGTTGCCGAGTTTACCTGCCTCGTCCCAATGGTTGGGGACGCTCACGCGTTCGTACATGGCCAGCCAGTCCTCGACGTCGGTGCCATCCGCTCCGGTGAATACAGGAGGGTCGCGGATGCGGGGGACACCGGGACATGGCGGCGACGTAGGAGGAAGCGTTTGCTGGGCGGCGTCTTGGTACATGGTTGCAGGCACGGTACGGGATCGAAGCTCCAAGGGCATCGAATGCTGACCGAAGGCGTTTGAAGGGCACAGCACTCTCAGCACTCTCCACCAAATTGTTAAGCGGTTTATTGACGGACACTCAGCGATGATTCACGACAGCGACAGTCAATGCGGGGATCGACTCTCTGCACGAGCTGCTCTTCTTCTTAAGAAAAGGGCGGCCCACTAGAAGGCGCTGAAGAGGATGACCCACTGTTCAAAGGCTTTACCACAACCGAGATTCACCGCTACTGTCCTTTGGACTCTGTGACGCTGCTCCCGGAGCCTGTCGTTCTGGCACCATCTGGTCTGGTCTATGGACTTCCTACCGCACCTTGGAGGAACCGAGAACACCGTGACTCCAATAGATGGCACAAACTTTGAACCATGTTGGGTGCTCCAGCTTTGAATGAACCATAGAGCAAGCTGCACATTAGGTCACAGGCAGATGCGTAGGTAGTCGAAAGCACCCAGGGTGTGAGTCGATAAGCTCTTGCGAAAGGAAGTGGCATGATGGACCGGGCCCCAAGAAAAGTTTTTATTGTGGTGCTGCAAGTGTGCACAGTATTGTAAATTGGGGTAACATGACATCTTGTATTGGAATGGGCAACTGGGTAAATTTGTGTTTTGGCACTTCGAAAGAAAACAGCACGAGAACAGCGCCATTGTTAATTGTTTGTTTTGCTCGTCCTCGTGTCTTTTCCTTTTTTTCGTTTAAGATGATCCTTCACAATTCGAGTTCAACACTCGTGAAGAGCAACGCGGTAATGACGAACGCGTCGAGTTTTTTAACAAGACCATTTCCAATTTTATATTTTTTACAACTGTTTGTCAGCACCGGGAAATTTTTGAATACAGAGTATTAGCATTCACAACATTGCGTGTATGGATATAAGCTACAGCTTCGTGCCGAAACATCTGAAGAGATGTCATCTGCATGAGAACTTTAGTGGAGATCTCATTTGGTCACGACCGCTGCTAATGCTTGTCTTTTGGTAACAAACCTTTTGTCCAATAATGTGTATGGCGAAGGCCATCGCTGGCTCACACAAGATCCATCACGTGAAATTTCAGGTCATTGTTCACAGAAGTTCGTCGGTATTTAAAACGCGGCTCTTTGGAGCACTGCGTCCTGGGGAGCTGTGTCAAGGTATTGCCCTTATCTTTTGCGGATGACTCCCCGATGTGGTAAGAGAAGAAACAGCTGCTGAAATTAGGAACCGTTGACGTCCACTCCATTATTGTAGATCATCAGACGCCACTAAGTTCATACAACCATAATGCACAAGTATGAGTGAAAGTGATCTGATGCCCACTTCTCACCACAAGCCCTATGGAAATGCGGCTGCAAGATGGCCAGAACTAAAGCACATTTGTTGCAATTGTAAACACAGGCAACTTCACACAGTAACAGTGAACTGGGCCAACCATTCGGGATCTTAGAGTCATCTTTTAGCAACTTTCTCATAAAAGTGGTTGCAGATCGGGCTAGATAGTACTCTATGATCACAAATGACTTAGCGTGGAAACAGCACAATTCAAAAGAAAAAGGGACACAGGCAAGTGCTAAGGGAACACTTGAGCCTGCATTTGGACATGCCATTTCAGGAAGCAAATCAAGAATGTGGGTGCACCACTAAAACCAGCAGCCCCACCATTTCGTTCACACACCACAATGAAACAGCGAGTGTGCAAACCCTCTGTACTGACAAACTTGACACTTTGTATCGACAAAAAAAGTTCAACAACCATCGTTCCGCGGCTCTGTTAAATATATTTCACACCCATCATCGTATATTTAATGACGTTCTCTTCTAAGTTATTTGCTAGATGTGAACTTGATGTACTTACTCTATTGCTGTGAGTGTGCAGCTTAGAAGTATTCTAATAGCCTGTGATTGCTGCGAGGAAAAAATCGCTTGATTGCCACGAGGACAAAATAGAGAGCGATGCAAATAAAAAGTTGGCCGCATATCTGCGTCCTTCACTGCGAATGTCGTCAAAAGACGAGAGTCTTCTGCCGGCGGTGCTACCTCAGTCCTACCCCCGTATTCTAGAATGCCCCTTCACTCAACGTCCCACCTTCACTTGAGAAAGCCGATGGGAGTGTCATCTTGAGGCAGAAAAAGTCACTGAATATCAGCGTTAATTTGCAGCTATTCTAGAGTAGCGCAGCGTCATTTTCAGCCGAGCAACGGCGCTGTGCTAAACTCTGTCAAATGAAGGGTGAAAGTTGAGTCGAAAAGCATTTGTGAATACGGGGGCTAGTGTAATCCGCAGCCGACCGTGCTGCTGTTCTCGTACCATTTCCGTCCTGCCAGGTGGCAGCACCATGTTGTCGGCTGAGGGTCTTTTTGTGCATATCGTAGCATTTTCAGAGCAGCTTAAAGAAGACTAGCGTCATTAAAATTACTTATCTAGGTATAGAAAAGGAACAAAGCACCTAGTACTTGGATAGTGATGTTGCGCATCATATGCGTATATACTTTTTGATCGACAATCTTCACAAGCACGAATGCAGCTACTAGTTTAAGATGGCTGGGCGTACAGCAAGTGCTTGACCAGTGGCCCTGGAAAGAACCGTAACACAGACACAGACACAGACAGACAAAGACAGGCACAGACAGACACAGACAGACACAGACAGACACGGACAGACATGGACAGACGGACAGACGGACAGACAGACACAGACAGACAGACAGACATACACAGACACAGACAGACAGACACAGACACAGACACAGACAGACAGACACAGACACAGACACAGACAGACAGACAGACACAGACAGACAGACACAGACAGACAGACACAGACAGACAGACACAGACAGACAGACACAGGCAGACACAGACAGACACAGACAGACAGACACAGACAGACCAACCAACCAACCAAACCACACCACAATTTCTGCGTTCAAGTACTCCAAACAAGACTATCGTCAATAAATGAAGAAAGCTTTCATTTCAGCTGGAACTAAGCTCAGGCCTTCTGCCTGACAATATACGCTACCGCAGAGCCCCAAAATTGTTAAAACTGCTTCAAAGAGAAAATCTTGGGTGTCAGAGGCGTATAATAGCTTCAGGCGTCAAAATATGCATCTTGCGCAACGTGCGTGTGTTTTAATGGCCCACCCGTTCAAAAACGCTGACATTTAATCATCATCAGCAGCATAGAGAGAGAGAAAGAAATAACGTTTATTTGCACCCGTCTAGAATGACGGGGGAGGAGGCTTCGGCATCTACCCCCAATCATCCTCCTAGCCATCGGCCGGAATCCCTTGGGACTCGGCGGTGGTCAGGGCGAGACCGATGACTTGACGCTGTTCTTCGGCGTCACGGCTGTGTTTAAGGCCTCCCAGGATTCTGCGTTTCTACTTGGATCATTGTAGGATGGGCAGGTCCATACCATGTGCACTAAAGTCGCAGTGCTGTTGCAGTGCGCACACCTGGGGCTGAACACTTTCGGGTGCCATTTACTGTGCAGTTGAGGGTTCGGAAACACCCCGGTTTGCAATTTTTGCCACATAATTTCCTCCTTTATGTTCAGCTGTTTAGCTGCCTCTGGATAAATCTTACGGTGCAATTTATAGTGAGCGGTGATTTCTTGAAACGTTCGTAGTTCGTCTCTTGTGGAGAGGGGCTGCTCGTACGAAGATGGCGGGTCAGCATTCTCATTCCCCTTCAAACCTTGATGGGCCGAGGACCATACTAGTGAGATTAGCTCTGCGGGTACTGGTCCTTGTCTTAGAATTTTGGCGGCTGTAGCAGAGATCCTGCTCATGTTGTACTTTTTAATGGCTGACTTAGAGTCGCTAGCAATCACTCGTGTGCCTTTTTGAGCTATTGCCAAAGCAATCGCAAGTTCTTCTGCCTCTGTGGTGGTTGTGTTCTAACTTAGAAGTGCAGCACGAGACCAGGTCCCCGCTCTCACAAACCACTACCGCTGTGTATGCTCCCTTTCTTTTGTATTCTGCAGCGTCCGTGTAAAGCACGCCAGATCGACCTGCAGGGCTACAGCTCTAGCTTTGCGTCTGCCTTCATGAAACACCGGATGCACGTTTCGCGGCAGCGGTATAATTTTTAGTCTTGCCCTAGTTGATTCAGGTATGCTAGCTGTCTGTCTGGAACACTCCATGGGATCGAACCCCAAGCGCTCCATGATTTTCTCCCGGTTCTACTTCTCCGAAGTCTTTGGTGCTGTGACATCATGGCGGCTTCTATTAGCTCATCTGAAGTGTTGGAGACACCGAGCCCAAGAAGTTTAACCGTAAAGGTGTTCGGGTGAAGCCATAGCGCAGTCTTGATGCCTTTCCTAATTGTGGCTTCAATTTTATCTTCTTCTGCTCTACTTAATTTAAGATAAGGGGCAACGTATAGTACTTGGCTTATCACATTCGCACAGACTTGACTTATCTTTCGCACCCAATAAGTTCAAATGACGACAATCAGTACGTGTGTCTTTGTGTAAAGAAGAATGCAGTTTCGTTCACGCTTATTGGTGGATATTTATCTCCGTCATCGCGATTTGACTGCGACAGATTAAAAGACATCCTAATGAGGACCGATGGGCCTTGGATCATCACCGGAGACTTCAACACCCATCACATGCTTTGGGGGAGCACTAGGATGAATGCCAGGGGCCGGAACATTGTTACATTCGCTTCCGATTACGACCTTTCTATTATGAACGATGGTACCCCCACGTATCTGCGGGGTCTCACGTATGGCAGTTGCCTTGACCTGACATTGGTGTCATAGTGCTTATCTCACAAAGTTAAATGGTTTTGCGATATTGAGACTCATGGGAGTGATCACATACCCACCTACGGGACGATCGATGGTATCATAAAGAATTTCTCTTCCGGTGTTGTAATTGGCACTAACTGGTCGACGTTTACATCGCGTGTTGAGGACGCTTGCCAAGAAGGCCTCGCTTGCAGCCTGGAAAATACCATAGCGGAAGCTATGCAAGCGTCCAAATGTAAATTACCATTTTCGTCTAAAATAACACAGTTTGACATTGAACTGGAACAATTACGAGCTATACGAAGGCGTGCTGAACGACGATACAGACGCACAAGATCAATTTACGATCTGAGGGAAGCAAAACGGCTCCAGAAAAAGGTTCAACGACGCATTTACAAACTGGAGAGCGAACGCTGGAAAGCATTCTGCGAATCTCTAGACCCTCCTAAACCGCTGTCATATATCTGGAGAACAGTTCGTGGTCTTCGCTCCTCTCCGCAACAATGGCACCCTTTTAAAGCTTTGGCACTCCATCATGGAAAAACAGAACTCGAGGTGGCTGAAGAATTTTGCACGAGAGCTGCCGGGAATATTATGAACGAGAGCATCGACGCCGTGATCGTTCCTGAGACGCGATTACCAGAAATAGACATTCCATTCACCATGGAAGAACTGGAAGGTGCTTTAGTCGCTTCTAAGCGCATGCCATTGCCAGGTCCTGATTGTATTACTTATAGTGCGTTGGTACACCTTGGACAAAAAGCCAGAAAAGAACTTTTAACTTGCTTCAACAACTCCTGGCTCAGCGGCAGTGTTCCCCGAGAATGGAAAATAAGTCGATTAATACCGCTTTTGAAATCGGAAAAATCACCATTGCACTTGACAGCGTATCGCCCTATTGCCCTCGCAAGCTGCCTCGAAAAAGTGATGGAAAGAATGGTTTTATTTCGTCTCGGGTGGTACTTGGAACGATACACCAAATACCCTTCTTGCATGGCAGGCTTTCGTCGGGGCCGCTCCTCCATTGACTGTGTGCTTGACTTATCGACATTTGTTCAACAAGAAAAAAGTCGCAAGCGCATATCAGTGGCACTCTTTCTTGATGTGAAGGGTGTGTATGATAATGTAGCTCACGATGCCATCCTCACTTCTCTCGCAGCAATGGGCATTGGTGGACGAATGTTTCATTGGATAAAAGATTATATAACTGGCAGGTGTTTCTTTGTGCAAACATATGAGAGTACAACCGCTGAACATTACACCTACTGCGGAGTACTTCAGGTAGGTGTTTTAAGCCCCACATTGTTCAATGTGGCCCTCATTGGTCTGGTGAAGGATCTGCCAAAGTCGGTGTGCCTATCCATATACGCCGATGATATTTGCCTCTGGAGTGCTGCAGTTACTCGCCCTCAGGTGCGTACACGAATACAGCGGGCAGCAACCCTCACAACAGCCTACCTTCAGAAACAAGGCCTAACTATATCAAGTGTGAAGTGCGCGTTGATGGCGTTTACACGCAAACCAATGACGCCATACCCTGTTTACATCAATGGACAGAGTGTCAAATATGCACGGACGCATCGTTTCCTGGGCATAATAATCGACAGAAGTCTTTCGTGGAGCCCACATTGTGCGTACTTGAAGAAGAGACTGCTATCTATTGTGCATATAATGAAATTCATGTGCGGGAAAGCATGGGGAACTTCTGTGGCCTCCATGCTACAGCTGTACAGGGCTCTATTTAAGGGTCTATTGCGCTACAGCTTGCCGGTACTGACTAACACTTGCAAATTCAATACTCAGTCATTGGAGAGTTTGCAGGGTCAGGCACTGCGTATCTGCCTAAGACTGACCCGATGCGCTTCTACTTATGCCACAATCATGCTTGCCAAAGACCATTCGGTCAGGACATATAGAGTTGTGGATTGCCTCAGAGCGCACATTCGACATGCTAGCTGTGTCCCCGACCACCACTTGGCCCTTCTACCCTCCAGAAGACCACGTGCTACGTTTTCAGACGTCATGGCCAAGCACCTAAACAGCACTCCATCAGGATATACGCCAGCTGCGAGAATGGCATGTCCTTTGTGGTGCCTCGACCAACCGCAAGTACGTCTAGAAATTCCGGGAATCAAAAAGAAAAGCAATCACTCCAGAGTAGCATTGAAGCAAGCAACACTGCAATTATTACATGAGTTCTACTTAGACCGAACGCAGATATACACTGATGGGTCTGTCTCGTCCAGCAGCTCATCAGGTGCCGCTGTAATTCCGGCTGCAGCAATGACAATCAAGTTTAAGTTGTCGCATATGACTACATCTACGGCATCAGAGCTTGCTGCTATAAGGGCTGCTTTACAATATCTCGTTCATGAACGTCCAGGAAAATGGGTCATATTCTGCGATGCGAAAGAGTTTGCAGTCTGCCATGCGTAGGAGGAGTCATAACCAATTGGTACAAGAAATAAGACATTGCCATCATGAAGCTCTAGCACGAGGGCATGATATTATATATCAATGGCTGCCTGGACATATCGGTATTACCGGAAATCAATTAGCCGATGATGCAGCCCGCTCAGCCCATGAAGGAACCCGTGTAGTCCCGATTCCTCTATCAAGGAATGATGCAGCAAGACAACTTTACCTGCTAGCTCGAGATCTCACACGCACGTTCTGGTCGTCTACCAGCTTCCAAAGGTGTCAATTTTATGAACTGGATCCTTCGCTCAGGCTAAACCTACCATCACAACTTTCCCGCTCCGATGCGACACTGTTATGCCGCCTTTGGTTGGGTGTTGCATTAACAAAGGTGTACTCCTTTCGCATTGGTATGGCAGACACTCCTACATGCGACTACTGCGGAGCTGAAGAGACCATCGAACACGTCCTGTGCAGCTGTGCTTAATACGACACACAGCGATGCCAGCTTCGGGTGGTTTTGAATCAACTTGACCCCGGACCATTTTGTGTGCAGAAGATACTAGGACCTTGGGCATCTGCCTCAGTTGCGCAAAAAGCAACTAAAGCACTGCTAATTTACCTAAAGTCAACAAACCTGAGCGACCTCCTGTAGACTGTGTGTGCTCCCCGAGTGTGCTCGTGATTGTGTGTACCTTCTCATCTCTCTGCAACCTCTTTCCTCCCCTTTATTCCTTCCCCAGTACAGGGTAGCAAACCGGATGTGCGTCTGGTTAACCTCCCTGCCTTTTCTTGCATCTTTATCTCTCTCTCTCTCTCTTGGCTTATCACGGAAGCTTGAGCTAATCTTAAAAGATTGGCTTCCTTCATCCCCGCATTCTTGTTAGAAATGCGCTTAAGCAGGTGGCACGTCTGGTTCGCACTAGCTTCGAGTCTCCGGATAGTTTCAGTGTTTTTTTTTCATTTGTTTGTATGCGCATCCCTATAATTTCAATACTGTCTATGGGTGGAATAGCATTACCATTCACTCGTAAAGCGATGTCACAACCCCTTCCGTGGGGATTGTTTTCTTTTTTTTGCGATGGTAGAAAAAGAGCCTCTTATTTTTCTGCCGAGCATTTTAAACCTAGTGGTTCGAGATATTGTTCGATAGTATTTATAGCCGCCTGAAGTGTGCTTTCAATATGTCCGTCACTACCCGTGTTTATCCACAGCGTCACATAGTCTGCGTATATTGTGTGATGCAGATTTTCGATTCCTTCCAACTTCTCAGGAAGTCCAAACATCGCTATATTAAAGAGAGTCGGAGAGAGTACAGACCCTTGTGGCGTCCCTTTATTCCCCAATTTAATGTTTTCGAGCGACTGCACTCCCATGCTGATAGTGGCTGTACGATTTGAAAGAACGCCCCTCACGAAGTTGTATGTCTTGACGCCTACGTTTAGCGCACTTAGGTTCTTAAGTAAGGCTTCATGTTTGACATTGTCAAACGCCTTGGAGACGTCCAGACCCACAATTACTTTGGTGTCAACAGTCTTTTTTGTCTTTTATATCCTTCTTTAGCTGTAGCATAATATCGCACGTCGATAGGTGGAATATGAAGCCTATCACAGTATGAAGTTACAGGTTTTCATCTTCCATGAACCTAGTCAGTCTTGTTTTGATGACGTGCTCCATTAATTTTTCTACACCAGATGTGATGAAAATGGGTCTGAGATGTTCAAGACTGAGCATTTTCTCTGGCTGAGGAATAAAGACCAGATTGGCCGTTTTCTAAGCTTGCGGTATTTGTCCCTTGTCCCAGCATTCTTGCATATAAGCTGCAAGTTGACAAATGGAGCCGTCGTCAAGATTCCTGAGCATTCTGTTGTTTTGTCCGGACCGGCAGCCGTTTTTGTTTCAATTCGGTTAATTTCAGCCCGGACTTCTTTAACCGTGATGGGGCTGTCTAGGTCCGGGTTTTCTGAACCAGCGTAGTCAGGGAGCTTTTGAGATTCTGCGCAGCTGAGGTATAGATCCCCAACCTCTGTTAATAATTCCGTCGTCTGACCTTCAAAATTATACACAAGCTTTTGAAGTTGCTGTCGGGCCTCCGACTTGGTTTTCTCTGGGTCTAATAGATGCCGTAGTAGCTGCCATGTTTTAGCACTGCCAATCCCTCTATCCATCTGATCAGATACTACCCCACTTTTGCTTGGTAAGTTCCAATGCATAATCTTCGATCTCTCTATTCAGTGCAGCAGCTTCCTTTCGGAGATTCCTGTGTCCTCTTTTCAGACTGATTTTTCGATGTAAGTTTTTCTTTTTCTTCCACATGCTTACAAGATGTCTATCAACAACTTCCTCATCGCCAGCGTCAATCTCTACGGTAGCGTTCTGAACCGACTGGATCACCCCTTTCCTCCAATCGTTAATATCATTTATGGGGTCCTGTTCCGACCTGATATTTCTAAAGGTCACCCAATCTATAGTTTTAACTTTTCTCTTATTGATCACCAGCGGGCCATTGGCAACGATAATCTCTTAAATTCTATGATCACTACCTATAAGTCTTCCCCGGTATTGCACCACGTGGCGGCGGTGGCACTGCTGACTAGGGTAAGATCTGGCGTCGTGCATTGAGATACGCTATTTCCTCTCCTTGTTGGCTGCATTGGGTCAGTTATAAGTATCAGCTCATGTTGTTGAATTTCGTTCCACCAATTTCTGCCTTTAACCTGAGGGAATTTATAACCCCATGCCGTATGATGCGCATTAAAGTCGCCCAAAATCAATAGTAGACTGTTTGCTGAAACAACGTCTAATTTCGCGAAAAGATCACCAAAGTTGATTTTGCGCTGCCTTGGGGAACTATACACATTCAGGATAAAAAGACTCTTGTCTTCGCGCTTGCGAGGCACGAGTTCGACTAAAACATGATCGATCTGCGAATTCCCCGTCTCGTGCTGCAATGTCGTAATGTTTCTATTTACAAAGGTCGTAACTTGGGTATCATTACCCGACCCGGCAAAAGATTTGTAACCTGCTAATTTTGCATTTTTCCCACACTCCTGGATCGCAATAACCTTCGGTCGATCGGCGTTGGTAAGAAAATATTGTGAAACCGCACATTTGCGCGAGAACCCCCTACACTTCCACTGCCAAATCATATTACTGCAAGGGTGCAGAGCCATCATGGTTTAGCTTGAGCGCTTGGCATAACCATACTATCTGTCCATGGTCCTTGGGTGGGGAGGCCACCCCACAACCTCTGCATTTCTTGTGCGGGCTCTCACATACGTCGGATCGAAGTCCCAGCTCACCACACCTGTAACACACTTCATATTTCTTCTTGTAGAGAAAACATTTCATCGGCGTCCCAAAGCAGATCATCTATATCGGCACGTAGTCGTCAACAAAGGTGATGATTACCGAAGTGGAGTTGCCCATCCTTCGCACACCAGAATAGGACGATTCTCTTCGTGTAAGAAAGCCAGTTCCAATTCCCTCTCAGAGAGTCTGATATCAAGTCGACATACCACTTCTTGCCACAGCTTTTAGGCGCAGCCATATATGTCTTCACCTCGTACTCCTTGCCGTCGAGCTTTATGACTTTCAGGTCCAATATTTTCTTGGCATCATCCTCCCTGGGCGTGCTGTATATCAATGTTCCTTGCTTGTCGGTGACAACGATCCTGTCCTTCTCCCGACCTTTCTGCCATTGAATGCCTGCTGCCGTCCTTACTGCTCCACTAATCACAGGTGCCGAGCGTCTGGTGAGCGTCAGTCCTTCTTTGGACCTGAAAATAAACTTGTGGTCCGCGTTCGGAAGACGCGGTAGATGCGACGCTACTGACCGCTCCGCAAGATTTTTAGATGCGGAAGCATCTTATACTCGCGCCTTGTAGTGCGCCGTCCGCGCCGTCCGCACCGCTTCTCGAACATTCGACAGCTGACGCGCGCGCATGCGCCGTCGCGCCGTCGCCCACCATCTGTGTACTACGCAGAGTGGACGTGCTTTGCTTCACCGAGACGTGGAACGCCAATGACGTCGACGTTGCGGGATACGCTTCGGTCGCGCGCACACACGGGTTCCAACGACCTGCGGGCGGTGTGGGAATTTACGTCAAGCGTGACGTCGACAACGACGACGACTCCTTCATTGACCTCCGACTACAGCCCGGCGTTCAACAACGCGCCAACAGCGAGCACTGCGTTGCTACCGTCTGTGGCGTCGACGTCATGACGATGTACCTCGCGCCAAACCTCTCTCGTGCCGCCGTAGAAAAGTACGTCGACGAGGCCGTGCAAGATTACAGAAAACAACAACCGCAACATCGACCGTTCATGCTAGTTGGCGACTTCAACGTCGACGTCATCAAGGACGATTGGATAGTCGAATACATGACGTCGCGACACTCGCTGAAACGCGCAACGCACGACGACTGCAAACACCACCAGCCGACCACCATTCGCGGAACCTGCATCGACCACGTCTTTGCAAATTGCGACCTACGACCGATGCAACCCGATCCACTCACTCTTTACTTTACCGACCACAAAGCCATCGTCCTCAAATTTCGTCGCAATAAATAAAACACCGCCCTTTCGCATACGTGCCGTACGTGTTCACTCATTTAACACCCCATTTCACAACCACGTTAACCAATTTAGCCATCGACCCAAGTAAGTCGCAATTTAACACCCGTTAACCAATTACATGCTTCCGCATCCTCCTCAGTGTTCCCCCGAGGGAAGCTGCGGGCAATTTTTTTTTTCCCGCCGCTTTATATGAGGGTCTCCCGCTTACACCATGCTTGTCGCCATTGAAGCCGGACGGCACCGTCCTGCCTTCTTTTCCGCATCCACTGCTGGTAGACGCCGCCCTGGTGGCGCCATCGCATTTACGTTGTTTACTTTCCTGGAGCTCCACCACACGTTTCGACACTTTCGTCACCCGGTCCGAGCTTTCCAATTCTTTTTGATCGGCATCTCTACCATTAACAGTCACTTCCATCGTCATAGTGCCTCCGTAACCGCTCTACGAGCCGACACCTGGTGCCTCGAACGCCGGTCCGACCGCCTCGGCGCTAGGCCGAACGATGGAGTTGGCGAGACGCAGAACGTGGCCGAACACCAAAGGCGCAATAAAATCCTTTAAAGTCCACTTACAGTCTTCAGAATGGTAGCCACCGTATCCTGAGCACGTCCGCAACCACACACAGCACTTTATCAGCTTGCTGTTGTCGTTTCCGCTTGAAAGAGTGGTCATTTCACGGAGCCGATGCCGCGCCGTGTCTACACCTCCTTCCCCGCTCACGCCACCTGTCCATAAGCAGCAGAAACACTACCAGATTGAGCAGCTGCGTAAGTTCGCCTTTACGGATGCATAGTGGGCTTTTCGCTGATTCGCGACGGAAAGGATTAAGGCGCAGTGAGCACGGCGCAACTGCACTAGCAGTACGCACTCTAGGATGGTTTTAAATGGCCAGTGTGCGTTTCCTTGCGGCGCGGCTGAAGCATGCCCCGTGAACAGAAGCCAGGCTAGCAATATAGAAGGCGATTCGCACGGGATCTGATCACGCTGTCGCGTTCTACTCTACAAGGCAAAGCTGAAGCGTTCACCAAGTTTTCTTTTCACGTGGGGAAATAATTTGCATAAACACTTTATTCAATTACGTTAGCTTATGAGAATTCTTTTTATTTCTTCGAATAAAGCAGTTTAAGTTTTTTCTTCAAATAAAACAGTTTTGCTGAATATTCTCGCATTAATAGTAAGCTAAGTGCTTACTTAGGAACGACCAAAAGGTAGTTTACAACACTCTTATAGTCTTTGCATTAGGCGAAAGGAGCTATTTGGGCTGAAAATTAAAACCAACCACTGCGTCATTCTTAGGTAGGCGAAGGGCGCACAAAATGTAGTTTTGAGGGCGATGCTTCCTTTTTAATCTTACGCTGCGAATAATGTAGTTGTGCCATGGGGGAGGGTTTTAAGATACTGTGGAACTACATAATGAGCACTAAATTCACGTTTAATTATCATGCATCATCAACACGCCTTAAGCTGTCCACCTGAAGCCTCTCACATTCATTTATAGTATGTGGCATGAATGCCTAGCGCTAGTCAATCACTTTCATCATGAATAATTATCACGCCTGGTACCACCATGCCTCAGCTTTACTCCAGAGAAAGCCTCCGCATGCCACGCACACCTCTTAAAGAGCTTTTTTCTTTCTCTCGCAGCCATTTGTACATGTGCGTCAGCTTGTGCGATGAAGACGTTGTCAAGCTGTTTGGCGCCCTCGAATGTAATCGCACCATAACCTTCCTCAACATCGGCTCCATCACCTTCCGGAGGAGAACCGCCACGGCGCTGGGGCAACTGGTGGTGAACAATCAATCCATAGTCTTCCTCGCCATTTGCATTCAAGAGGAGGACCCCGAAGTCGACCATACCTTACAGGTTCGCTACGTTTGCCGCACACTCAAGGAGGTTGTTGGTCGGAACCGCTTTCTCATGGCCCTAACTGTGAGCCTGAAGTCTTCCAAGCCCTCCAATGACCCCGTAATCAAAGAAGCTCTTTCCCGCAACTCGGTGAGAATTCTATTCGAAGTACCTCTATAAGTAGTCGAGCTGTACAAGTTCTTACGTGTTAATGTTAAAAAAATCCCCGCCATATCCCCACAGTGAATCATGTTAAAGTAGCATGCTCGAAGGTGCACGCGAAGTTTCTTGGCTAGCCTATTTTTGTAGGAAGGCTTGTTAACGAGCCGGCGCTTGATGTTTACGTCAAAGGCGGCGTTGTGGAGCCAGTGATGTTCCGTACTGAGCCGAAGTATGTACTCAGAGACTTGAAAATTCTCTATTTTGGAAAATGTTCTCTACAAATGTTGACAAAATTTCCAGCATATTTCTCTGCACAACAGTACTAACTCCCACACCCATTCACGCACACGCATTTTATAATTGCACGTTTCTGACAGAATGCCGAAAACTGAAATCATTACTAGCCTCTCCACTGCCGCACAACAAAAGCATGACATTATTAATTCATATACTGTTAGCACACTGCACCTTGTGGAATTCAAGTTTGACACTAACAGTGAACTTGAAGCCGCACTGCGTAAATATCAAACAAATCTCAAGGGCTATGCTTGCGTTGTGCATGCGCCAGAACAGATTACAGCAAATGAAATCACACTATGACTGCTAATGATCGGTCGTCACAGAATTAATTCCCCCTTTTTCCCTTTTTTTCTTTGGCTCAAAATGGCAGGCGAAAATTTCCTGAAAAGGGGAATTTTTCTTGCATGGAACATCACTGCACACTTTGGCATGTTTCGCGGCTGGTACTGCACGCTGTTGACCATGTGGATCGGCACGTTAACGACCTGTCCCTTTGCGCCGTACTGGCTGCTGTCGAGAGTCAAATACCTAACGCTCATAAATTGCAGACGTGGAGCTATCGGGCATTCTCCGGCGGGTTTGAGATACGGCAGGTGAGGGGTCTTGGGAGGATATCGGCACCCTCTTGTAACACTCATCGTAGGAACTTGTCACTTGCAGCCGTGCCTATGAAGTGACGAGAACTAAGTGGACGTAGTCGTGAGGAGGATAGCGCCCGGGCAATCGAAAACCGACGCCTTGAGTGGCAGCGCACCATCTAGTGAGCATTGTTGGAATCGCCGGAAAGACGACCGGTGTGGTGACCTTGAGCGGCGACCGGAGAAGTGTACACACTGGCAACACTGATGTGCACGGTGAAAGAGCTAAACTAGTTCTTACTTATAATTATAAAAAAAACTGGGTATGCAAACTCACACGAGCGAGGTGGGGTTGATTGGAAGTCTTGCATAGTGGAGCACGGATTTGGTTAGCAAAAAAATACATGATACAGACTGGGTGTTTACACTCCATCCAAGTCTCTAAACACGAATATCTGTGCCCCGCCGCGAGGCTGTAGTGACTAAAGTACTCGACTGCTGACCCGCAGCTTGTGGGATTGAATCCTGGCAGCGGCGGTTGCATTTTTGATGGAGGCTAAAATGCTGTAAGCCCGTGTGCTCAGATTTACGTGCACGTTCGAGAACCCCAGGTGGCTGAAATTTCCGGAGCCCTCCACTACGGCGTCTCCCTTAACCATATGGGGCTTTTGGGACGTTAAACCCCACATATCAATCAACATGAAGAACTGTAGCGTTTCCTTGGCACCCTCCCAGCCATTTGAACAGACTAACGTATCCCTTCATAGAGTATCTAACGGCTAAGAGGAGTAAGAGGCACAAAAAGTGCTCCACACTCGCCCCCACGACAAAAGGTGGCACTGACTGATGCTTGCACATTTACATGCACATATATAACCTATCAGCTCGGCGGGGAGATAACCGCCACCGTTTCTTAGTGATAGAGCATCCAAAGCGTTAATCGAAAGTCGCAGATTCGGATCCTGCTGGTGGATCCGAATCTGCGACTTTCTGCGACTGGTGGCAAGTTATCTTGTCTTCCACATTTTTTCTTCTCATTTATATTACTATTACTTATTAAAAGAGTCACTTTACATTCCCTGGCGTTATTTTGTCAGTCAAATTTATTATATTTAACCGTTATTTATGTCAATCACGAGCGCACATAAGCGCACCTGTAGGGAGGACGCTGTATGACCGCGATCTACGTTACGCACGCACCAGACCGAATTGGGCGGCCACGCCAACGAAATTTTTTCTGCCTACTTTGAAAATTTACGGGACCCTAGCTGAAAATAACTGTCCTGAAGTTTGAAACCGTTTTCACCCATTCCCACAATGGACCCTTTTCTTATTTCACAAGTGTGCTTCTCTGCACTGCATAGTGAAACAAAAAGTTGGGGCAGCCGTCGTACTTCAAGTGGACACGTGTTACTACTTGAGCGTGCTGGGGCTTCTGTATTATTACCCTATTCCCCACCACCCCTACAGGGTATCCGCCTTTGAGCGGGGCGTCATTCAGCTAGAAGTGAACAAGATGCTGGCGAAGGGCATTATATAGCCGTCCTCTAACCCCTGGGCGTCTCCTATAGTGTCAGTTAGAAAGGAGGATGGATCCTGGCGCTTTTGTTGTCGACAATAACCCCCCTCAATGACAGCACAAGACGCCTACACACTACCACGAATTCACGAAGCCCTTGATTATCGGCATGGTGCCGCGTACTTCTTTTCCGTTGACCTTCATTCCGGATATTGGCAGATTGCTGCGAACCCCACGGACTTGATAACGTTTGCTGCTCGGACTAGTTGGTCCATACCTGAACTTGAATTCATGGCGCAAATATTTAAATCGCGGAGAAGGTCGTGCCATACGTGTATTCTTCCGTGTCTCAGTGCCTTACGCGTCTTCTAAGATTCTGGGGAACTATCCTTGCGGTGTCCAATTTGTCGACATGTCCGATTCACCGAAGCGAGTTCAATTACGTTTAAAAAACATGAGTCCTGACATCATGGCGCGCTTAACTACGTCGGCGCACAGAACCCACCAGCCCAATACCAGCGTAAAAAGAATTCGAAGTGGCTGAAATGTAGAGTAGCAGGACCCCTATTGATTGATTTGTGGGGTTTAACGTCCGAAAACCACCATATTATTGAGACTCCATACTGGAGGGCTCCGGAAATATCGACCAACTGGGGTTCTTTAACGTGAACCCAAATCTGAGTACACGGGCCTACAACATTTCCGCCTCCCTCGGTAATGCGTCCGCCGCAGCCGGGATTAGATCCCACGACCTGCGGGTCAGCAGTCGAGTACCTTAACCACTAGACCAATGTGGCGTGGCAGTAGCAGTACTCCTAAACAAGCCTGAAAGTCTTAGCGTGTGTATGAACGTGTTCAGAAGTTTGAAGAGCAATGCAGGGAATGCGTAGCAGCCTTTCAGGGGCGTCATGCGGGCGGCCGCGTTTAACCTAACGTGATTGGAGTCCGTCCACAGCCTCAGAGATTCACGTCGAAATGCGTATCTGTGAGGTGAGCATTCGTTGTGGCAAAACACTTTCCTTCTTCCAAATTTGTGTCGAGTTTTGTGAAAGCTGCGTGGCATCAAATTGACGTAGCGGAAGAAAGACAGGAAACAGGCGGCGTCCTCTAGCCAATCACGGGAGCCTGAATCAGACATGTCCACGAATTGTACACCGCGAGAATAATTCCCCTGTGTAAACATTTGCGCCACCAATTCAAGTTCAGGCGTCATGGACCGAGAGAAGACGGCCTTTGTAACACCGGATGGCCTCTACCAGTTCAAGGTCATGCATTTCAGCCTCTGCAATGCTCCAGCCACATACGAATGATGGACGCCCTGCTTCATGGATTCAAGTGGTCCACGTGTCTGTTCTATTTAGACGACTTCATTGCATTTACGTTCACCTTCGAAACTAACCTTGAGACTCACCGCTACTCTTCACGTGTTCCGTCTTGCCTGAATTCCGCTTAATTAGTCGAAATGCCGCTCGAGCACCACCGCATTACAATCGCCAAAGAGACCCTGAAACACGTTTTTTTTAGGTAACCATGGAATATATTCACTGGAAAAGCGTATTGCCTCACAAATTCAACGCCGCAAAAAATTTTTAGGAACCGTCCAGTACGAGCGCAGTTACAAAGGTTTGTCACACGCTGCAATCGCGTTCCCTCTTCTCTCGTCCCGACAAAAGCGCTGGAAGCTAAGCAGGGAGGGATGGGAGGGGCAAACAAAAAAAAACGTTACACACGCCTCGTGACCTTCAGCACTTTTTCTCTTTTTTTCTTCTTCGAATACGTGGTTTTTTTTCAGTGCGATTGTGCGCGCATGCGTGGACAAGTTAGGGCCTATCGCAGAAATCTGTATTACAGCCGAGCGCGCCATGTTCAAATCAGCCGGATGATAGATGGGGAATCTACGTGTGATTTTTGAGCGTCGTCTGTCATTTTTCAAGGAAAAAAAGCAATTCATAGCTTACATTGATAATTTATTGTGAATTCCAGGCCACGTGCTGCGCAATAATATTTCGCTCACGCGTTCTCGGGAGCCTGTACTACCGATCGGCAGTGTTTTCTTACCATGCTCAAAGAGTGTGGCCCCTTTAAGCACATTGATGATAATTTCGGCGTACAGAAAAGATTCGAGCTGTGGAGGACTTCCCTGTGCCGACAACCACCAAGAGCATTCGCAGCTTTGTGCGGCTGTACTCTTCGGTGGTTTGTCAAAGGCTTTGCCGAAATCGCTGGATCTCTCATGGACCTGCTCAAACAAGACATCCCCTTTAACTGACGTCCTTGCAACGCAGTAGCTTTCTCCAAGCTCATCACTCCGCTCGCGTAATCCCCTGTCCTGGCCTACTTCGACTCTTCAGCACCAACAGATTTTCACACTGAGCCCCGCCGCGGTGGTCTAGTGGCTAAGGTACTCGGCTGCTGACCCGCAGATTGCGGGTTCAAATCCCGGCTGCGGCGGCTGCATTTCCGATGGAGGCGGAAATGTTGTAGGCCCGTGTACTCAGATTTGGGTGCACGTTAAAGAACCCCAGGTGGTCCAAATTTCCGGAGCCCTCCACTACGGCGTCTCTCATAGCCATATGGTGGTTTTGGGATGTTAAACCCCACAAATCAAATCAATCGTCAATCATATTTTCACACTGATGCTAGTAGTCATGGAATCAGCGCTGTGCTGGTACAGTGAAATTGTGCGTATAATTTTATCGTGCACAGAATTGCCTCGTTGTGCGCAGCATTGCATCATCATGACCAACTCATAAGCGGCTTGCTAACTTTATATGCCTGGGATGGTGCCGCATACTGTGTTATCAGAATCACCGGCTGACACATCGCAGCACGGCACAATTTGGTTCCCTCTTATGCGGTTGTTGCCGCAACGACTATTCAACGACGCGGACATGCAGACACGCGCAGCTTTCTTGTGTCCTAGTCATGGTGCGCTATAACAATATGAATGATGAACCCCAACCAACTAGCCCAGCAACGTGCCTTAGGAAACGACTATCACGACCGCCTTGCACATTCTGCAATATATCGAGTGACGGAAACACTTATAAAGCAATCTATTATCTGTTACAAAAACGACTGACCAACCAGTCAAGCTTCTAAACTCGCAGCGCGAAAAACGCAAGGACAGTGCACCATGGTGCCAACTTAACCAGATATGTACAAACTACACATGCATACAGGTCGGGTACTGGCGCTGCCCTCATACAAACACGTACTCGAACTTACACCTACTGGGAAACACCTAGGTCACTTTGGCGAAGATGCCGACACTGAAGTCCACACCGCTGCAAGCAATATTGGCTTCCGTGCCGTCCTTATGATGTGGCAGAAAGGCATCGAGTGGGTGATCACC
The DNA here is from genome assembly GCA_013436015.1 of Rhipicephalus annulatus. Classification (NCBI taxonomy): domain Eukaryota; kingdom Metazoa; phylum Arthropoda; class Arachnida; order Ixodida; family Ixodidae; genus Rhipicephalus; species Rhipicephalus annulatus. Next base: position 1,803,384 of record WOVY01010062.1, on the reverse strand, counting down.
TACGCTAGCCGCACCTTGTCACTGGCTGAATTCGACTACTCTACTGAAAATATTAGGTACGTAGATGTCAAGTAGGCCATAACTAAGCTTTGACCCTGCCTGTATGGATGGCCTTTCAAGGTAACCACCGACCAGCACTCAGTGTTGGCTTGCAGGCCTCAAACATCCGCCAGGATACCTCGCCCGATCGAGTCTGTGCCCTCAAGAGTTTGACGTTACGGTTGTCAACATGTTGGGGCGCATGCACCTGGATCCTGACTGTCTGTAACGTGCCTCAGTCGAAAAGGCTATGCAACTGACCCAACGGACGACGACAGCTTCCTCTGCGCCGTCACAGCGTCTGACATGACTCAGCGACCGCGTGACGACTTGGAGTTTCGTCCAATGATCTACTTGCTCGAAGGGCCACTCATCCGAGAGAGAGAGAGAGAAAACTTTTTTTGCGCATAACGCGGAGCATTCCAAACAGCAGGGTATATGTAGGTGTTTACTGGATAGTTGGTGCCACTGAGCTCCAGTGTCTTTTATCTTCACCATGTTTGATTATTTTAAGCTGACAGGCGCAATGCGTAGATAGCGCGATCACAATCACGTCTACCAAAATTCGCAACGCTACATGCAGCGGAAATGGGTCAAATTTCAAGATTACCGCTGCTCCTTCTTCCTTTCGCAGGCGGACGCCCAGAGAGTGAGGGCATGACGTGCACGTATAAATGGATCTGCGTACATGGCAGTCAAGTGACGTTGGTCCTCTACGTAGACGACTGTGCTCTAACGCAGCCAACAGTGGCACGTGGCATAGCTAAAACTATTTAACACGATATGCGTAGTTTACGTAATTTGTTGCTTGAAGAGATAAATAAAACCGTAGATAAATAATGAGACGCAATAATGGAATGTGAGCGTCTTTTTTTTCTTTTTTTCCAGTGAATTGGGACGGCATGCTGGGATAATGTGTCAGCGTTTCACATACGTTCGTGTCCCCGCGGTCGCGTACTGATTGTTCTCATCTATTCTTCTACCGCGTCTAAGTCAGCGTTTCCATACCACCCCGCAGAAACAGGTAGTATACCACAAAATAACGATGGTCAACAAAATCTTGAAAAAAACATCGCTCGCGTGCTCGGGGGTTTATTTACGCCAGACCACACTCCGCCGGCAAACACCAACTGAGAACATGCGTATCAAAAAAATTGCCCGCAGCTTCCCTCGGGGGAACACTGAGGAGGATGCGGAGCATATAATTGGTTAACGGGGTGTTAAAGTGCGACTTACTTGGGTCGATGGCTAAATTGGTTAACGTGGTTGTGAAATGTGGTGTTAAATTGTGACTTACTTGGGTCGATGGCTAAATTGGTTAACGTGGTTGTAGGAGGGGGTGTTAAATGAGTGAACACGTACACACGTATGCGAAAGGGCGGCGCTGGTCGAAGGAACGTCGATCATTGTGTTTGTGGATTCGTTGGAATTCATTTCACCGCGACCTTGGACGTCGTCGCGCCGTACAAACCAACCGACGAGCGGCAACAGAGTGAGCGAGCGCCGACCTTGAGTATATATACAGCGCGACGGCGCATGCACTGTCAGCTGTTGAATGTTCTCGAAGCGCGACGGCGCATGCGCGTCCACTGGAGAATCGGGAGAATTGTAGAATGTTCTCGAAGGGGAGAAGCGCGCGCGGCACAGATGGTGGGTGACGGTGCATGCGCGCGTCAGCTGTCGAATGTTCGAGAAGGGGGAGAAGCGCAACGGCGCATGCACGCGCGTCAGCTGCCGATGTTCTCGAAGCGCGACGGCGCATGCGCGCGCGTCAGCTGCCGATCTTCTCGAAGCGTGACGGCGCATGCGCGCTACATAATACAGCTAGCGAATGTTCGTGAAGAGGAGAAGCGCACGCGGTGTGTAGAGGAGGAAGGGTGCACAGATGGTGGAGGAGTGAAGCGCGCGCGGTGTGTAGAGGAGGAAGGGATGCACAGATGGTGGAAGAAGGAGGAGGAAGCTTGCGGACGGCGCCGCACTACAAGCCTCGAGTATTAGATGCTCCGCATCTAAAACTTAATTCTTGTAGCAAAATGCTCATCAGACACAAAACTTCCACGGTCTAACGAAAGTTTGTTATGGGGCCTGGTGAGTGGCCCTTTAAGGTACAGCTTACGCATCCGCCGCAGAGGTTCAGGTGCATAATTTTGACGTTATTTCTCCGCAACAACGTTTTATAAGCACATATTTGACCTTATAGCACTCAAACCTATCTTCTGGTGTACAGCTTACTATGCGAGTGAAGATATTCGATGCGTGTCACGATAAACGATCTTCTGGACTTCTGGTGCTCACGCTTCTGGTGCATGTCCACCATAAATACTACTGGCCTGCTCTCTCCCGCACTGTCAAGCTCTGTGTTAAAGCCTGCTGAGACAGTCAGTGGCTCAAGGCTTCACAAATGAAAACTGCTGTCTTTTTACGACCCTTTTAACCCCCACGAGGACCTTTTCAGCAAGTTGGCATGGTCTATTACCCAATTCTTTGATCGATAACCACTTGATAGTTGTTGCAGCGGAATGTTTAACACGTTACTGCGAAACGCAACCCCATCCAAAAGCCACCGCTAGTGATGTCGCCGACATCACTCATGCTGTATTACTTCGTCATGGTGCACCAGCAGTTGTTATTACCGACAGAGGCACGGCCTTCACCGCCCGACGGCTGGAAGAAGTGCTGGAACTTAGCGGCGCCGTTCACCGCCGGACGACTGCAGCCAATCCGCAAGCCGACGGCCTCACAAAACGGCTCATCAAAACCATTGCTGACATGCTCTCCCTGTATGACGACGTGGATCACAAAAATTAGGACATCATTCTGCCCATTGTAACCTTCGCATATAATTCAGCCTTCCAGGAGACCACAGGATTCACACCTTTTCGTCTGATTCACTGCCGCGAGGTCACCACGACGTTAGACGTCATACTTCAGCCTGACGCATTTGTGACCACCACAGAAAATGCGGCTGAGTATGCTCAGCGCGCTGAAAGAAGCTCGTCGTCTAGCGCGGTTTTGCATCCGCTCTCAGCGACAATACGACGCTCACCGATGCAATCTTCGTCGTACAGAAATGACGCATGAGTCCTGAAGAAGCAATATGTGTATGGACTTCCATCTGCCAACGTGGCAATTCCGACCAACTCTTACGTCACTACTTCCGACCTTGCAGAGTTCTCGAGTGCCTCAGCGACCTGAACTACCGAGTTATTCCCGAGACCAGCACACGATCTTCTCGTCGTGCAGCACAACCAGACTCCGTCCACGTAAATAGTTGAAGCCATAGTTTTCACGCTGAACACTTCCCCTCACCTTTACAACTTCGATAGCATCGAGTCTAGGCTTTTTGAGACTCGTTGAGAGTAATGACAGGTGCATGTGGTGATTCTTTCTCTGTTGTGCGAGTCAGTTTTGCTGTTTGTGCGTGGCGAAAACTTTAGCGGCTAGTAGAAGAGAACAAAGGCGTTCAGCTTGATTATTGCTGATCTATACATAAAGCCGGACTATTATTTACTTTCATGTTATTCCCGTGGCAATATGGTTACACAAAATGTCTATTCCCTCGCTTTTATATATGTACCGTTTTTAACCGTACAGCTGAATATTGTGCCTCTTTGACGTTTGCATAAAAAAATCAGTCGATATTGCTTCATCGGGCTTGTAATGATGTAATATCTGCTGAGCATGTGTCTGTGTTTGATAATTTTTCTATTGTGTGACGTGTTCAGGAGATGTGCATGAAAACAGCCACGTGCGAAAGCATGCAGGTGAAGCATTGCTAGCACAGGAACCAAAGGGGCCATCATTCCGACCATCTGCTACAATCAGCCAGTTTTCGTGACTCTTTCTTTGTTGAATGTTTCAGCCAAGGGAATCAATTTCGATTCTACGAAGCAGCAATGGCGTAAAACATATTGCTTCAGTCATTTTTGGCCAATTGTTTCAACGTATCTTCCCTCAAAACGCAGATGCTGGTAACCCAGGCCATTCGGTTCGTCGACGGCTCCATGGACAAGGCCGACGCTTTGGCTTTCGACACACTGCGGCACTGTCAGTCGGTGTTGTTGGCCCTGCTGGTTCACGATTCTCGTGCCGAGGCCACCAGTAAGTTAGCCGAGGCGCGACAGAGGCTCTCGTTAAACTACTTCCTGTTCACGAGCGTCGTTAAGGCCAATATTGTGTGCAACCGCCACGGCAAGGCGAAAATGCGGACTATGTTCGACAATATCGGCAGAAACATGCAAGCACTCATCTGTTCCTACCTCAGCTTGACTGATGTCCTGGACGCCTGAGGGACCAGAGTTTTTTCTTTGGCCGCCCAACGAACATCAATCTTCTGACGAAGGCGACAATTTTCATCGACCCACACGCGTTGTCGACACGTGGAAACTCTATTAGCAAAAAAAGTTTTAAAAATATGTTTTAAATGATGGCAGCTAAATAAAGCTATGTGTCTTTATTTCAACCTTCGAAAAAAGCAAGAAGTTTCCGCTAAGTCACGTAATACTTGGGTCAGTGACGCATGGACACGTCACCGTTCGCTGGGCAACCCATTTTTGTATTTCTCTGTATTTATCTACAGAGCTGGGTGGCCTTCTTTATTTTTCTTCATCTTGCGTCTCACCCATCTCTCTCTTTTTTCTGTTTTCGTTGTAGCTGCTCATGCTCATTCATTTCTTTTTTATTTATTTCTCTCTTTTTAGCTTTCTATAGTTTCCTCTTTCATTCTGTATTTAACGTATCTTTTCTCGTTGTAATAATCTTGTTGTATTCCCTTGTGAATATCTCTGTCACTGTTTTCTTTCTATTCGTTTCTCATTCGTTATACGTTTTGCTGTGTTCTGTTCCCTCCCCCTTGCTCGTCACACTCTCAGCTCTCGTTTCCACCGCCCTATACTTTGCGATGCTATACAAGGCCATGCTATGCTCTCAGCGCGCGAGCATAAGGAACGCTTGTCTTAGGATCGTCTGTACCTGTGTTCGAATCCCGTCCCCTAACAAAGAATTTTCTTTCGCCACAATTTTCTTCCTATGTAAAAATCTTCGTCCTTTTTCTTTATTCGCCTCCTTTTCACCCTCACGTCTCACATTCGCTTTTCGCTTTCCCCGTAGGTACGTGCCGGACCAGTTCACAGACTCGGTCTTGTTGTGAAACAAAACAAAAGGATTTAAAGAACGGGCCCGGGCTCATGATAATGTCAATTTCAGGTCTCGAAATTTAACGCAAAGCTAGGTCAGCTTTGCTGGTGCAAACAATGTTCTTTGTTGCCGTGCCACTTTATAACCCGGCTCGCCGGGCCAAATATTTCAGTTTGGGAACTCAGAAGCTCATATCCTCCCATGAACAACGGCATTCAAGAAACGAATGAAGGCATAAACCCTGATTTCAAGCAATACCGCCTCATTAACGTTTTTTTTTTACATTTTGCAAAAAATTTTGTTGCATTCGCTAATCACCGCTGTTGAGGTGATTGAAATGCAATGACTTTTGTGGATAGGCCTCCGCAGTACTTCACAAGTCAAGTGAGATCACGAAGACGGAAAATAGAAATATATGGCTTGAAATCCTCCCTTGAAGTTGTATCTTCTAGCACAATCAGTTCTACAAACGCCAATTTCATTCCCACTGCGTTTTAGAAATTTTTTCCGACTACTGGCACAATTAAAAGGCTCGGAACCCCAAAGTTTCGATACAGGAGGTTTAATCTTTCCAAAATGTGTTCCCCAGGCAGGTGATTGCGTTGAATTCATTCGATGACAGCGCACTTTACTAAGAGAACATTTTTTCTTGTTTTGATTGAAATGAAACATCAATGCTACACTAAATAAGAGCGTCACTAAAAAATGAACTATTGGACTTTGTCGAGCAGAGGACAAAACCGTATATGAAACTCGACAGCAAATTTTTGTTCTTTCTTAGAAGAATTAAGTCCACATCTTTGGCAAAAATATTACCTTACGCTGTTATTCTTTCTTCGTATTCCGCGAAATCTTCATTTCACCCTTCTAAGTCCTTTGTATACTTGAGCCAAGCACACAAACCCCGTCTAACCCTCTTACTTCGTCTATAAAAGCGCGCTGAGCGCTTTATCAGTTGTTCATGTGCACGGACTCTCCAGCAGTTTCACTTGCCATCGTTTCTTACTTTATGGATCGTTTGCGTGGTCCGCAATAGACAACCACCTGCGTCACTCGGCCTCATGGCATCATTTTCCTCTGGACGAAGTAACTGTATACATGAATGTTGTGTCAGTCTACACCTTACTCTGTGTGGACTCGAGCATGGTAACAATATAACTGATTTTCCACTACAAAACAACAATAGAAATAATTTCAGATTGCACGCAATGTGCGTACAAATTTCACGCGAAACGCGCCCCGCCACGTTGCTCTAGTAGAAGGTACTGGGCTGCTGACCCGCAGGTCGCGGGATCGAATCCCGGCTGCGGTGGCTGCATTTTCGATGGAGGCGGAAATGGTGGTAGCCCGTGTATTCAGATTTCGGTGCAGGTTAGAGAAGCCCAGGTGGTCGAAATTTCCGGAGCCCTTCGCAATGGCGTCTCTCAAGTATATATATGGCACACTCTAAAAACTGCGGAGGGTATCGCAAGAGTAAAAGTGCCAAGTTACTCTTCAAAGTGTTCTACTTTCGCAAGACATCAGATGGAGTGAAATTCATTTTCACTTTGTATGAAACGAGAGAGAGCTTTCTACTCTTCCGCTCCTTGAGAGTGAAATGTCCATATTCTCTTGTGGCATGAGAGAGTTAAACGCGATTATTCTCCTGCCCTTCATTACTTTTAGATCCGTCAGCACACCGCAAGTGATTAGCACTACCTAATAACCCTACATATATGCAATAAAACGTAATTCATTTGTTTGTTGAGGCGTTAGAGACGATTTACAAAAGAGCAGCGTTTACGGCACGCGCCAGTGAATTTCAGTGCACTGGACGGCACTTGGCACTATCTTCGTTTTGCAAAATGGCGGCATCGGAGGCAAGCACCGACCGGCTCTGTGGCTTAAAATATGGCCATAATCTGGCTATAACTTAGAAGTGTGGCAGCTTGGGCTAGTTGGTATGGCATGACGATAGTTATAGCGATAGTTATAGTTTTCGCGCTATAATTATCGTCTGGCTATAACACTTGGATTAGCTCACATTGGCTGTCAACAACACGTGCTTCTATTTTGATCTACCAGATGGCGCAACACGCTTCTCGCTCGTTACTTACGCGGGTACTACGGCGTACTAAAAGCCGATTAGTGGCAAACGACGCCACGTAACGCAAGGCGCTTGCGTGATGCGTACGTAGCACCATTCCGCAGTACTAAAACTCTCTAGTACTGCGTACGCTGCGTACGTGGCGGCGTTACGTACGTAAGGACGCCACGTTCTGCGTAGTGCGCATGCGCAGACCGCGACGCGCACGTATCGCGTTACGTACGCAGCCGCTACGTACGCACGCATGAGATGCGTGCGTGCGCACGTATGAGGTGATCGCGCCGCTCTCGAACAAATTCGCGACAGCGCGAGACTTCGTTTCGCAAAATGGCGGCATCGGAGGCAAGCACCGACCGGCTCTGTGGCTTAAAATATGGCCATAATCTGGCTATAACACTTGTATTGGCTCACATTGGCTGTCAACAACACGTGCTTCTATTTTGATCTACCAGATGGCGCAACACACTTCTCGCTCGTTACGTACGCGGGTACTACGGCATACTAAAAGCCGATTAGTGGCAAACGACGCCACGTAACGCAAGGCGCTTGCGTGATGCGTACGTAGCACCATTCCGCAGTACTAAAACTCTCTATTAGCTATAGTCCGGCTGGTTTTGAGAAACACGGAGACACTCAAATCTATGAGTCAAAACAAGAAAATGCAGACATGTCACCAACATTACTTATGACATGAAGAAATAAACGGCCATTAGCCGTCTGTCAGTGTGATGTACTGCAATAAAAAAGTGTGGTGTAGTGGTGATCATGGCGAACAAGCAATCAGTTGTGCGTCTAAAGGTTGAAGGTTCGAGTCCCGCTCAATTATTTTGCAACATTTTTACATTTACTTACTTTTTGTCATATCAAGTTTTTTTTTTGTGTACTGCTACTCTCTTCGGTGGGGTCATGCTTCTCTGCTTCGGACAGCGTTATGTTACTCGGTTGAGGGGGAGTTCTTTGACCTGTTCGGGGAAATCACTGTACTCTGCCTCAACAAGAGGGGATTTACTCTGCAAAAAAGAGTGAAATATGGCACAAGAAAGTACTCTCCCAAGAAGAGTGCCCAGCACTTTCTTAGTATTTAGAGTGTAGTTTTGAGACATTCAAGCTCACATATCGATCAATTATGGACCATTCGGAAGTATGTGCCCTTTATTATGCCACACGAATCACCACTTGGGCATCACGAAAAGCTCCAAATAAAGATAGAGAAACGTCAAGGGAGAATAACGCGCTCAATTAGGTATAGTCGGAAACTGTTTCGGGTCCCTTATATTGCCACGGCATGTAAACACGAACCAAGAGAGTAGGCAAGACACCACAAACACCGTTTTCGAAATCTTACAAAGGTGCGGAAAAGAAGTTGAAGTGATGCATTTTATGCCCACGTTTTCCGCTCAGGTTAAAATAAGACTAATGGCGGTGCGCCGCAATTATTGCGCGGCGGCGGCACGGTCCTTTCGGGACTTCGGCGGCGGTGCGAACGGCGTCACCATAAGCGGGCGGTGGCGCACAGCTCTATTCTGATCTCGCAAAGAATGTACAACTGCGTAACGTGCAGAAACCTCTCAGAGTTGTATCATAGAGGGGGGGGATGGGGGCGGTGAAGTTTTAAGGGGAATATTACAATGGGTTAGGATTAAAAAGCAGATTGCTTTCACATTTGGTTCGCCAAAATTAAATGCATAAAGGACCGCGTTTTCTTAGTATCATCTGCGTTTTCTTGGCAAGGGTTTTTACTGCGATATTAACTGCACAACTTCCCCCGAATGGTTCATCCAAAACTGTGCTCGCTTGCCTCCGGGTCTTGCTTCTCAGCCTCCAACATTCTGGAACGCACATTGCTGGAGGACAATTGAACAATTTGGAACAGCAATATTTTTATTTCAGCCTTAACAGATTATCTCAATAACATTAAGGTATGTTTGCATTTAAAGAAAAACCAGATCAGTGTGCGCACCATATACCTCTATTAACTATCACTCTTGAAGCTTCACGAACCCGAAACTGTGTTTCATGAATCATCTAGAACGTCGGAATACTTGCGAATTTTTTCTCTATTTCTTCTGCAGTCGGTGCTGAAGTTCACTTTATTGTGAACGGGCACAATTGTCTTGGTGACGGGACGCGCGAGCTTACACTAGAGCTGTCGTCCAGCGTGGCAATCCGCTCATTTCATCCGCCAACTCATCCAAGACGTGACGTGCTACTGCAAGCGTGCTGCAACATTAGCAGCGTCCCGGCGCAGGTTCAGATGTGGACCATCTCTTGCTCGAGGGCATGTCACGCGTCCAGCGTCCGCACTCGCACTACGCATGCGCGACTCACCTCCTTCCCTTTCTCCAACAGCTGCGCCTCACTCTCCCCTTTCCCCAACCAACTGTTGGCGCTCGCTCTCCCTTTGCGCTTGCGCTTCCCCTCCAATCTGTCTTCTCTCCTATTCTCCCCCTTTCCTGCCTCACAACGCTCACGCAGGGAGCGTCTGCTAACCAACGCTCGTTCCCTCCTCTCCTCTAAGCATTCCTCCCCACGGCATCTCGCAAAGCCGATGCAGGCACCAACTGCTAGTGAGTTTCTTGATTGAAAAAAGCCGTCTGCTTGCGCTGCGGAACTGCGATGCTCCGCATCACCCCATGATTCCCTTCGGCATAAAGATTTTTTAAATATACACTAGAATGAACTCTGGCGCTAGTGTCTACGAGAGCTGCAATTACCATGCTCGCTTCAGCGAGCATGGTAATTATGGTATGACATAGATTTGCTTCGTCTTCGTACTTTAAGTTCGTGCTGGCTTCGCGTGGCTTAAAAGTGCTTTGTAACGAAACAACATACGACAAATGTTCGGCAGTTACGCTTCACCACTGTCCTAGGACTTGCGTATCGGCACCCCAGAACACAGCACAAAGGCATGGACAATTTGTGTGTAGTTCTCTTTAGCACGGCAGCAAACACCGAGTTATAGCCAAGAGCTGATAGCACAAACAAAATATATGATCAGTTAAGGCAGTCAAAGATATCACACGCACTTGGCTAGTTCGTTCACAATACAGCTCAGTCTGGCGCAGGCCCGCTTCGTGACGTTAATTAATGCGCTTTCGGATCCACTTTAACCTCTTGTTCGTGACAGGAAGTGAATAAAAAAATTGTTGAAACAAACTAATGACGATGTGATGATGCCCGAAATTAGCAGACTGATTTTGCTAAACGCTGCCCATGACGATGAATTTAAATGGTGCTAACGGTGAAGGCGATCGCAATCAGACTACCCGCCAGGGTGGTCTAGTGGCTCCGGCACATGGCTGCTGACCTGCAAGCAGCGGGATCGAATCCCTGCCGTGGCCGTTGAATTTTCAATAGAGGCGCAAAATGTTCGAGGCCCGTGAGCTTAGATGACTGTGCACGTGAAACAACCCTATAAGGTCAAAATTTCCAGAACTCTTCACTAAGGCGTCTCTCATAATCCTATGGTAGTTCTGGTACGTTAACCTCCAACACTGATATCAGCTAATGAGACTAAGCGCCTTTAGTCATTTAGTCAACTCTCACATGCACTCGCGTGTTTGCAAGTCTGTTCTCGTTTTGCGGTGCATATATTTTTTGGTGATGACTATTAACAACGCAACGGGTGTTTTTTTTTCGCTACGTTGCGTAGCATCATCTCTTCAGTGCAGGTGTTACATTACCCCGAGTGCTGTTGTTATGCCGTAATCCTACACATACGCTCCAATTCTGATGTGGAACGAACAAGCTTACTTTGCTGAGAAAGAAAAAATTATAGTACCGTCCCATGAAATATTGCATGTAGCACCGCTGACAGAATTAAATGAAAGCGTAGGCTTTGTCCTTATGTAATAACATATTATTACTATAATTTTTAAATCGTTACGAACAACTTTTAAATTATTCTAGGTAAGTCCGTTTCATGCAGATTGGTAGTGCTTGTCTTCCTAAAAACAAAATGTTTCTCTGCGTCGCTTTTTCTGTACCAATGTCGGAGCAGAGTGCAGTCCTTATTAAAACAATAGGGGGGGGTGCTTTTTGGGGATCTCGTTCAAGTTTACTACCTGCCTACCTACCTACCTACCTACCTACCTACGTACGCACCTACTTACTTACCTACTGATTTGCTCGTTATTTATGCCTCCAGCACGAACGTTTCCATATAATTAATGTTATGGTCACCTAATCCCGCTTTCGTAGATTGATTTTCATTCACAAAAGAAAGCGCAAATTTTAGTGGCCACGAAAGGCGCCAATAACGAAAGTTTTGTTTTGTAAGACACGCATTAACAAGATAAAAAGCAGTTTAACTATACAGTTTTAGACGTGCAAATGTAACGGAGCCTGGCTGCGTCTAGCTGCACCGGAAAACGAGTGAACACTTCCTGCTTCTCTCCTTGCGCACGCAAAAGACAGCCCTGCAAAGTCGAAAATACCGACGACAGCGATGACACAAAGGAAGCGCATCTACAACAGTATTATTTAAACAAAAAGTAATGAAAAAATACAGCATATCCACGGAGTGAATGATGAATGGTGGGGCGAAGCGTTCGTCAGTCTGTCCATGCTTCCATCCGTCCATGCGTCCGTCGGTGCGCCCGTCCGTTTATTTAGTGAACACTCAAAATACCGCTATCTCACATCTTTTCATCATTTAGTCATCATATACAAGTACCGTCATCCAGCGAGCATTCTATGTACCACTGTCTCGAGTATGTCCATCCGTCGGTCCGTCTGTCTAGTTAACACTCTAAGTATACCGCTATCTCACATCTTTTTATCACGTGTTCATCATATACAAGTACCACCATCCAGCGGATATTGTAAGGACCGCTCTCTTGGGTATGTCCGTCCACCGTCCATCAGTCTATATAGTGAACACTCCAAATACCGCTATCTCACATCTTTCCATCATGTATTCAACTTATACAAGTGACGCCACTCAGCAGACATTCTAAGGACCGCTCTCTCGAGTATAAGCCATTGGTGGTTACATAAGACAACGGGACGCACAAACCACGCCATGAGGAGCTTCACCCCTAAAAGTGGGAGAGGGAGGGGGGCGGAATGGGGGGAAAGCACTACGGGCAAACCTTGTATGAGCCGACCAGGGCGATATATCTATGAAGTAAATACGTGCATTTATCAACTTCGAATTTTGCATTTGCTATGCATCATAGCTCCATCCAATATGGAATGTGTGCCGCTGTTAAATTCATGCATGTTTCGCTGGGAATGCCCCTTGACTGTCCTAAAGTGGTATATAGGGGAAGCTAACGTATGGCCTAAACTTTCCTGACGGCCTTCTGTATGCTTCTCAGAGTGTGTATTCTTTTTTTCAATTATGTGTCTGCTGTGCGCCAAAATAGAAGTGCCACTCAACTTTGGACTCTATTTACAAGTAAAGCAGTGCTGAGCGAGATTCCGGTGTTCCTGAAGCCTTTTTTGTGAAGGCACCCGCCCATCTGGCCAGTTTTGGATGTCCCACTGGGCAGAGGAATCCTATGGACCACTCCTACATTGCACTCAACAGATTGCTTCACATGACCGACGTCGCCCCGCCGCGGTGGTCTAGTGGCTAAAGTACTCGGCCGTTGACCTGCAGGTCGCGGGATGGAATCCCGGCTGCGGTGGCTACATTTCCGATGGAGGTGGAAATGTTGTAGGCCCGTGTGCTCAGATTTGGGTGCACGTTAAAGAACCCCAGGGTGTCGAAATTTCTGGAGCCCTCCACCACGGCGTCTCTCATATTCATATGGTGGTTATGGGACGTTATGCCCCACATATCAATCAACATGACGGACGTCACATGATGCCTCTCGAGTATCGTCTCCACTTCTGTGCAAGTTAACATTTCCACGTGAACCATGTACGAACTTTTTCGGCGTTTGGCTCCAACCGGGAAGTTTGGTGCATGCGTTTGCTCCCCGTCTATTCCACTTACTAACAGACAGCTGGCATTTCTAGTGAAGCAAATATAAATGTTGTCTCCGCACGCACTCCATCTTGGATACAGATGTGATGCACAGCGAGCATGAAGTACGAAATCGATAAATTCACGTTTACTGCATAAATAAAATCTGTGCATGACTCATGCGTGGTTTGCCCACAGTGCACTTTCATCTGTAAGTTCCTGCCCCCTTTTTTGGTCTTTTTTTTGTTTATTAAATAATTTGATAGACGTGCTTCGTCCTCTCCGCGTTTTCAACTTCGCAGCGCTGCTTTTCGCATGCAGTATGTTCCAACTGGCACCCACAAAAACTCTTTGCAACCCATACATCTGTGCCATTCAAAACTGACGAATAAAGCCGATCTTTACGTGGTGTGGTTTCACCACTCTCTCGAACGCTGTTTGCCGCCGTTTTCTCGCTCCTTGCGCGAATAAAGTTGTTTCACTCGCTTTTTGCGCTTCAAGTTATTCCGCGGGCTCTACTGTACGACTATGGCTGAGTGAAGTTTTCCTAGAGTGACGTGGCTGGGAAAGTTCTTCTCTGAAGCCTGCTTGGTTATCGACCTCTGGTCTACAGGCAGGTGCGTCCAATTCTTAAGGTACAATTATATTAGTGCTCTTTTTTTCCCTATGGCCGCCATGGTGGATCAGTGGTGAAAGTGCTGGGCTGTCGACCTGAAGGTCCCGGGTTAGATCCTGGTGGTTACATTTTGGTGGAGGTGAAACGATAGAGTACTGTGTATACACTCCAGTGACAGCGCACGTTTAAGAACACCAGATGGTTGAAATTTCTGGAGCTCTTCACCACGGCATCTCTGATAGTCATATCGCAGTTTTCACTTTTTACTCCTCTTTGCCTCTTCTCTCCCCTTCATCCCTTCGCCAGTGCAAGGTAGCAAAGCGGACGTTCGTCTGGTTAACCTCCCTGCCTTTTCTTGCATCTTTATCTCTCACTCTCTTGGGTCGTCAAACGCCAGGTATTATTATTATTATTATTATTATTATTATTATTATTATTATTATTATTATTATTATTATTATTATCCCCTTTCTACAACCGCACTCTTCTACACTGGCCATGTCTCTCCGGGGTAATGCAGTTCCCGTGACTAGAACTGGCGTCAACAAAAAATAAAATATGACGACACGTTGACGACGGTCACGGTATCATAATGATTACGCTAAATGATGCTCGAAAATGACGACAATAATACGATAATGAAGCTGAATAATTATAATGATCATGGCGACGACGGTGCTTAGAGCACTGCGCGGGCCGATTTTTCTGGCCCGGCCCGAAAACGCCATGCTCCGGCCCGGCCGAGCCCGGCCCGGAGTTCTAAAATATGGCCCGTCCCCGGCCCGGGTCCCGTTTCAGCCAATTACGCCTTATGCCTTCAGCATGAACGAGGCGCTTTTTGATCTTCAGTCATTATGCATATGCCTGCCACAAACGAGATATTTAGTAGTGTTTTGCTAACTTCTTTCAGTGGCACGACTTTTCTAGTACTGCGTATACTTTCGGTTAATTACGCCAGTAACACTTACACGAAATAATTGCAAGGCAATATAAATTATATTCTGAGTCATATCTAGCTGGTTCATGTACGCAGTGCTAACCACAGATTTTTGCACTTAAAAGAACAACATTAACATATAATACCCTCATTAAGCGGGAACAATGGAAGACATTTATAGTTTCAGTCTAGTTATACTGTATATGAGCTGGGGATGTTGAGCAAAAGTATCAAGTCGCATGCAAACTTTATTTTTCTACAATGCAATGAAAAAAACGTACTCTAGCTTCTTCCGGAAGGAATACACCAGGGTCAGCAGCGTAACACAAATTAAAACTATTTTGTCGACTGCTCGAAAGGCAGCGGTCCCCAGCGTTTACCCTACGTTTTCACGCTCAAAACAAGAAGGTTCCTTGAGCGACCCTTATTCCAGGGGACAACACTACCAACCACAATCTCATAGACCTGCCGAAGTAAGCCACACCATTCACCGAGTCAGCTACGGTACTGGCTGTACGTTGAGCACACCTATCTTGTCGTCTTCGTGTGACAGACAGGCTTCCATCTTTCAAAGTGTTCTCTCTTTCAAAACATTCATCTTTCAAAACATTCTCTCACTCTCTCTCACTCTCTCTCTTCAACAGGATAGTGAAGTCTGGTCGAAAAGTACTTTGGTTTGGGCTAGTTGGCTCATAGTGCTCACATAGAAAGGGCAGTGCGAAAACTCGGGAAAAAAAGAAGGACAGTAGAGACAGAGCGCTGACTAACAACTGAAATTTTATTGCCATCTATGCACAGGACATTTGTTTGTTTTTGTGTTTTATCGCCTCGTGACAAGCCACGCTCGTTTAATTCGACGATGAAAACCGTTCTTCAACGAACTGGCGTGATGTGGAGTGTATGTGTGTGCGTGTGTTTATTTCTTTATTTTCTATTTGTCTTGCGACGGCAGGCGCCGTGTCGACGGCCGGAATTCCTTCTGAGCGAGTATAGGAACTCACCGCGAGTGACATCAGTGTGCAACACTATACATCCGCTCAAACGCCCACGAGGAACGCGAAAGGTTCTTTTTTTGCGCAAGCAAATGACATCCTCGTATAAAGTTCTGCATATATAGTACATATACCGGACGGGTAACGCCCCTTCTTCAGATAACATGTCTGACGGTTTCCTAACAGCATCGAAGGGGGGGGCGGGTTTCCGAAGGTACTTAGTTGGGTTCCTATCAGCGGCCAGTTCTATTTTAATCTCCTTTGATTTCTTTGCATTTACAATCATTGCATTTACAAAATAGTGCCCTGATACTTGCTTTATCGCCATATTACCTTGAGTTCAATCGTTAGTGCAATGCAAAAACAAATCGCACATCGATTCCCCGTTCGTCGTACATAAAAGTAGCGCCAATATGAACCTTTGTTCGGGTTTCTTTGTATATCATAGCTCTTCTATGAAAGAGAGAGACAAAGGAAAGGCAGAGAGCTTAACCAGGTTGTGCCCTGTAGACTAGCCTACACGGGGAAAGGGAAAGGGAGGAAAAGAATAGGGCGAGAGGAAAAAAGGGAGAACAAGTGATACACGTGGAGCAAGTCACACGCGGTGCAGAGTGCCCCGCAGTGTACGCCGTCGTCTACAGAAGATTTCCACGACAAAGACCGGTAAGTCCTCGCTTTGTTCAGGTCTCTCATTAACACGATGTGCAGTTTCATCGATAAAATGACGACTACATCAGCTCAATTCGCAAAGAAAGCTCTGAATTCTTTAGAGCCAGTGGTTGAAAGCAATTATTTGATGAAGTTTTCAAGCGTGGAATGACACTTCTAGAGAGAAAACTTCCCACATTATCTGACACAAAGGTCGCAAGGTTTAATTTTTATTCACCTAACACGGGTCAAAGGCAAAAGTCACCTTTTGCTTCTTAGTTGGTGCATTGATTCTGACCAGCCACCAACGGAAAGCTTTCCGCACCCAGTGTGGTTCTGCACTGCCTGAAGTAATGACTACTTCAGAAATTTTGACAATCTGTAAAGTTACCGAGTAAATGGGAACATCATCGCCTGATGATCACATTTTCCCTCAGATAACTTCGGAGAGGACACCACCGACGCACGACGGTGGTCAATTATCGTGTTTGATAAGAAATTCTAAATCTTTCACCTAAATAAAACTCTACCATAGCTTCTCTCGAACCAAACATTCTCCTTGCTGTTTTTTTTCACACTGTGCAGCATTGTGAGGTATCGCTATCTTTTTCAATACACATTTTTCTTAATGTTTGTTTTCTAGACACGTCTATTTATAACCTATTCCAACTCAAGAAGTTATTTCATTGCAAGCACGTTTCATACAGTGCATGCTTGGTAGACTTCGTCTTTCTGAAAAAATGTTCAACCCGTCAACTGGCAATGCAAATTAACGCTACAAATGTTTATGTACAACGTTTTTCTTTTACGATAACATTATTACGCTTCGTAGACTAATTTAACGATTAATATGAGGGGCTTAACGTCCCAAAACCATCATATTAAGAAAGACGTCATAGTGCAGAACTCCGAAAATTTTGACCATTTGGGGTTGTGTAACGTGCACCCAAATCTAAGCACGCGGGCCTACAACATTTTTGTAGATCGATTGACTCACTGTAACAGCTGCATCCTACTGGCCAGCAAAAGCAATGAAGAAGGTATAGTTTCGTTCTTCGAGACACGCATTACAAGATGGAGAAACCGGATGAGCCACACAGGGTTACACAAGCATCTGTAACGGAACTTCCAGGCTGGCTGCGCCAAGCGGCACCGGAAATCGATCTAAAACTTCCTGGCTCTCTCCCCGCCTTTGCCCGCAGAGATTGACGAATAAAACCTGCATCTACGACACATGCTTTCATTTGTCTCTGAAACAGCGCTCGATTTAGTTTCATCGCAGCTCGTGCATCAACCGTTTCGCAGCGTTCTCTAGACGACTATGAGCGATCCATGTTTTGTCAATGTCATGTGGGTGCATCGGCTCTCGTGCATCTTTGACTTGGTCATATCTCTCGCTGGTCTGGTGACAGGTAAGCCGAATTCATTAATTATATTACTGCCATTGTCTCCGCGTGAGAGTTCGCAGTTTTTTTAGTGTGTACCTCGACAGGTGAGAGGGAGAAGAAAACGCTCTAAACAATTTTAGTGCGCTCTTTTCCACTTACTGTGTGTGCGTAATAGTTTCAAACTGATAAAAACCCGTGAACTGACCCGCCAAAAAGCCCGAATTACTAGTCGGCTATATTATTTTCTACATTTTTAACAGCACCACAATTGCGCAGTTTCCTTTAAAATGAATAACAATGGGTTTCCGCCAAGTTAACTAGAGTCAAGAGATAGAGCTTACCCATTACTATAAACATCAGGCCGTTAATTGTAGTATAACGTGTAAGGGCAAGGGCAACTGTACTTACTTGCAGCTCCTTGTCGCTGAGTATTGCACATGATTTGATTTATTTATAACATACTTCGTGCATTGTTTTTCCTATGTTTTCATGCAGTCAGTCAAGTAAACGTACCGAGCCTTAGGGCAGCACATATCTGGCCTACTAATAACTATCAAATAGACAGCAGTAACAGCTTTTTAAAAGTTTTTTATACCCGCAATCATTGAAGTGGGACAACTATTTTTGATACTTCCGAGGCATTATCTGGTAAACATATTTTCACACGCAGTGTAAAAGAAAAAAAGTTGTAAACATTGTGATCAATGGTCTAAAACACAAGTTCAAAACGAAATTTCAAGCCAGTGCTATCACGCCACCAGTATCTTGCTATAGTGACAGACGTGGTAAGGAGCGTTCAAGAAGACAGCCATGATTGAGCCATGGGGGAGGGCGTTGAGCGGGCACTAAAAATGGGAATCTTTATATTATATAAACTATAGGTCAGCAATACGCGATTCCTTTCAAGATTTTTTGCGGAGCTTCTTGTATAGCGAGTTGGTGCGTGGGAAGAGACAGAGTATAACAGAAGTAGCACAAACTATGAACTAGTTTTTTTTTATTTGACTGTTGCATATATATGCACTTTTTCACAACTCCCAAATAAAATAAAGTAACAGAACGTGGGAAGAAAATATGGCAACCATGCAAATATCGCAAACCGAGCTTCCTCGCGTAAATTCGCTTTAATTTTTCAATTTTGCAGATGGGATTGCACTGTACACGTACGGTAGCAATGAAATGTGGGTTTACTTCAGCATCATGTTGTCCTTGGCGGTACTGCCTAATTTGGTAATACAAGCATTCAGCATAAGTTGGCAAATGGCTGATGAAAATCCTTCGATACTGGTTAAAGTGGTGAACCTGCTGCTCTTCGGGACAATTCACAAGTAAGAACATTCAAATCTGCATATAATAACGAAAGGGCAATCGGTCAAGCATCGCATAAAATGGTGGTGGTGGTAGAAAAACTTCATTCATTGTCCGGCAACTTAGCGGCCCGGGCTTAGGTCTCCCATGTCGGGACATCAAGGCCTTGCCTCTCCACTGCTTCACGGACCTGCTCAACCGACCAGAGTTAGTTTACGAGCTTGGGGCTCCTCAGAGTGGCTCCCCACCTTGCCGAAAGAACATAGAGAATAATACGCTTAGCTTTAGCCTCACATTCCCAGAGCATGTTCGTTGGCGTAGCTGTGTCTGTCTGGCATACCTTGGTTCGCCTAAACATTTTTGGCACAGCGGTTTAAGTTCGCTCGTGGCTTCAGCATTCAGGAATGGTTACTGCTTTGCACAGAATAGCTTCGAAATGTGTGCCGAATGAGAGGATCAAAACGCCACAAATAGTATGATGGCCTTACTTCCCACATACTCTGGTACAACAGGGTCTGGCGAACCAGGGTATGCCTTCACCTGAACGCTCTACTCGATAGCGTTCCATCAGTCATCTCCTTTATCTAGCGGCATCGAACCAAGCACACCTACAGCAAGTTATTATGTCGTGCAATATTGTCTTGGTGAATGTGCGGGCGTTTTCACTAATATTTAGAGTGTGCCGTAAAGGCATCATTTCATGTCCCCATGCACATATATTAAAATAATAGCTTTTTGCACACACCCCCCCCCAGAAGGCACAATAGTAGTAGAAGGACATAGACAAAAAAGCTGACTTCCCTTCTGCTTTCACTGGTCTCCCGTATCTGTACTGTGTGTACACGATGCTACGTACAGGATGTAAGAAACTTGCTTCGACAAACCGATTATTAAGATTGTAATGAGTAATGGATCCCATTCAGTGCTCATTACAATGAGAAATGAATTCCATGACCATCAGACAGCCCATGGTTGTTTTCGTTTTCGCCAATACCTTTACCTCTTCCCTTTTTCCTCATCTGTTCACTGGCTTCATATATTTGATTACAAAGCCAATCCCCCCATTATTTCTCCTTCATTAACTGCTAAAAATTAAACAAATTAATGTCACCTGCAAAGTTGAAGTCGTAACTAAACAAGGACTACGAGAATACGAGGATAATCGAATGCAATCAATCAGTCATTTAAAAATGAAGCATTTGTTTACTTTTTGATGAATGATTACAGCTAAAAGGACGTACAGAAGAGGGTCAAAAGGTCACAAAACCATTGAGGAACGCTCCGTACATGATTGGTATACAAATTATGAAATTCGCACAAAGCATAAAATTAACCAAGAAATAGAAAAAAAATGCATTTATGTTGGCCATACGAATATTTCGTAAATTAAATAAATTATTAATCGAGGTTTTCAAGTGACTAATTCTGTTTGATAATCGATTAGATATCTGATAAACAGATATTCACACAAACATGGAAGAATGTGCCAAGAAAGTTGACAGCAAGAGCGAGAGGATATCGTTTCATACTCACAAGGCTAACTTTAAAACAACAGAACAACACCAGAACAACAGCGCCCATCGAATAAGCATTTCATATAAAAATTAAATCATCATTTATTATTGGCCACTAATTCGCCCACTCATCAAATACGTTGACAAATAATCATGTTAATGCATCTTCCAGTAGCTTGGTGGCTCAGTGTAGGCTAACTTTACCTCCGATTTTCAGGCAGTGGCTGACCATACGTGACTGCTGCAGAGCATACAAGACGAAGGCCAAAGAGGACTACGACACATTCTCAAAGCATAGGAGCGACCTCTATTTGCTGGACCTCTACAAGTCGTTCATGAAGTCAGCGCCACAGCTCGTGCTCCAGATATACATTTTGTTCGACACAAAGGACTGGCGTCCTATTACGGGTAAGCAATTTATTCACACTATCGCTTAAAGTGACAGAGAGAGAGAGAAATAACTTTATCAAAATGTCGCTGGGGGAGGTCAAAGGTGGTGGGGGGCTGAGAGACGGGTCCCTCTGTAATACGCTTCCTCAGGCGGCGGCGAAGTCTTGCTTCCTGGCAGCATCTTCCGCCAGCCGGACAGACCAGAGCAGGTCCTCCGGGCATGTGCTGAGCAACAAAGCCTCCCACTGCTTGGCCGTGGTGATTGTGAATGTAGGGTTTGTCCTGTATTTAATTTAGTGAGTAGCTACTGGGCAGGCCTATATAATATGGTCCAGCTCGGCGTTAGGTGCACCGCACACTTTCCATTTTGGTGTGTGAACAGAGGGGTAAATACGGCTTTACAGTGACAAACAGGGGAAAGTGCTTGTGTGTAATAGACGCCAGGTAATAAATTGCTGCTTACTAAGGCACTTGTCTGGTGGTGAGTATTTAGGTCGGGCCTTGCGGTAATACATTAAAATTTCTCCGAAGATAACCATTTTGTTTCTCGCATTGCGCAAAAAGAGGAGACCATCATCTCTCGTTCAGCCGCGTGAGGTCGCGAGGGGTGGTGCTCTGTTGGATGACGCCCCTGGCGGACGAGAGCTCGGGCGGCGTCATGAGCGTGTTCGTTCCCCGCGAGCCCCGAGTGGCCCGGAGTCCAGATGATCTCAACGCGATGGTGACGTAACAGAGGTGTACTTGTGAGAATGTGGAGCGCCGGTTGGGAGATCGAACCTTTGGTAAAGTTGCAGATGGCAGTCTTGGATTCACTGATTATGCGGGATGTTTGGATTGAAGCGTAGGCTAGAGCGATGGCTGCTTCTTCGCCTTCTTCGGGTTTGTTTGCTCGAATGGTGCCAGTTGCGGTAATTATGTGCTGCGGCCCGGTGGCGACAGCGAGGGCCACGGCCCAATGCGTAGAATATTCCGCTGCGTCTACATACGCCACGCGCGTGACTTGCGCGTAGCACTTACCTATTTGCTTGGCGCTGTCAAATCATCTTTCCGGGTTATATTCAGGGTGCATATTGCATGGTATGGGGAAATCACGAAGGTGTCGCGAATTTCCGGAGAAATTGGGAGTTTCTGGCCGAACTGAGAGACGTAAGGTATGCCGAGTGTGCACATAAGATGACGTCCTGTAGGATTTTGGCCTAATTGTTCGTAGTGCGATATACAATGGGCTTCAATGAATTTGTCCATAGTATTGTGAAGTCCTAGGTCATTGAGTTTCGCATTTTGTGTTGACATGGACAGATGCAGCGCACTTTTGTAGCAGCGCCTGATCATTATGTTTAGTTTCTTCTTGTCGGTGAGCGCAAGCTTCATAAATGAACCAACGTAAAAGATTTTGCCTATGTAGAAGGTGGTCACCGGTCGTATGAGATTGGCCTCTTTCATGCCGTGCTAATTATGGACAATGCGGGAGATGAGCCTTGTAGTCTGATAGACATGATGGTGTAGTAGTTGCATTGTTTCCGAATTGCCGCCGTTCTGCTGAATGCGGAAGCCCAACACGTGAATGGTAGGGACTGTTCGTATAGGGTGATGTTGCACATGCAAATTTATTGTGGGAAGGTCTCTAATGTAGGGAGATCTAGATCGACAGACGAGTGACTCTGACTATTGGGGCGAGCAGGACAATCCTCGTTGTTCAGCGTAAGTTGTGATTCTATCAATAGCCAATAGAAGTGCATCCTGTATTTCTCCGTGGCTACCTCTGGTAATGCACAGCGTGATTTCGTCCGCGTATATGCTATGGTGGAGGTCGAGGATATCTTCTAGAAGTGGCCGAAGGTGAAGCATTGTCAGGTTGAAAAAAAAATGGAGAGAGGACTGACCCTTATGGTGTACCTTTTCCGCCGAGAGTGATGGAAGGTGCAGGCGTTGACCGAATGTGTGGCTGTCCTGTCCGTTAGAAAGTTGCAGATGTAGCGGTAGGTGCGGGCGCCTACGTCGAGCTTGGTGAGGGCGTCAAGGATAGATGTATGTCGAACATTGTCAAATGCCTTGGTGAGGTCTAGCCCCAGAATAGCACGTGTTCCGTATCGAGAGCCGTCTTCACCGTCGATAAAAGGACTCTTCAGTTGCAGCATTACGTCTTGTATCGAATGTTAAGGGCAGAATCCGAACATTGTATGTGGGTATGGGCATGCTCTTCCATGTACCTTTGTAGTCGAGTGTGAATAAGGTGCTCCAGCACCTTTCCGACACAGGATGTGAGAGATATCGGCCGAAGCTTCTCAATAATGAGTGGTTTTCCTGGTTTAGTTATCAAAATGACTGTGATGGTTTTCCATTGTGTTGGTATTTCCTGACTCCCAAACCATTTGCAGATAAAATGTGAGCGTTTAAGTGACTCTTCGCCTAGGTTTTATGAGATTTTATTTGTAATTTTATCCGGGCCAGGCGCTGAGGGGGGTCTCAGTTGTGAAAGTGCGCACCTTACTTCCGCTCTTGTAAGATGGGAGTCGAGGGCTGAATTATCCACACCAGTGTAGCATGGGAGATCAACTGAAATAGCAGTGACAATGTACCGACTAGATATTCCCCGGATAAGTTCTTCATTATTACCTGCATAATTGTGCAGAGCAGTAAATAAGGAGTGCCGCTGAACAGTTTTTATCGATGTTGGGTCTTTCACATGACGAAGAATATTCCACGTTTTGGGAACGTTAGGTAAGCGTTCTATAACGTTACAAAGCTGATGTCAGTACTGGCGGGAGAGTTGAAGAGCGTAATCTTCAATTTGATGCGCTAATATAGCAATGTGCTTGCTTAATGAAAGGTTCGATTTGTTGGAGATATAGCACTTGCGCAGACCAGCGAGGGTCTCCCACATGTGCAGCAGCTTGGTGCCCACCGTGTCGCCTACGGCTTCTTCTGGGGAAGTCTTGGTAGCAGGCTTAACGTTTCGTCGTAAGGAAGCTGTCCATTTGTCGATCTAGGTGGCAGATTCTGGAGAGGCCGGTGCCCGCAATTCGCGTAAGACAACCCAGTCAACCAGGGCAGGCTTTCCTGCGCTGTGGGCCAGCCTTGACGATCGTTTGTATTCTATAGTGATCACTGCCTAGATGTTCATGAAGGTTGGACCACTCTGCATGCTTAATGTTCGTAGTGAAAGTGAGGTCAGGAGTGGTGTCTCTTGCAACGCTGTCACCCCACCACGTAGAGTACGCCGGGTTTGTGATAAGGGTGTAGCCGAGATTGTGGGTGTTTTGCAACAACATTAGTCCTTTTCTGGTGCTGTGTATGTAACCCCAAGCGGGTGAGGGAGCATTAAAATCCCCTACCGCGAGGAGGGGGAAATTTTTGCCAACTTCTTGACATGAGAGAGGAGCTTTTGGGAAGCGATGTGGATGTCGTGGGGTGCTGTAAATATTGACCAAAACATACTAGTGGGTGTCCGGCGAGATGAAGAGAGTATTTCCGATATAATGTGCGACGCTGTAACAGAGAGCGAGGGGTGTAGAATAACATTGTTATTTCATTTCACGATGGTGGTAAAGACTTCGCGACTGTCGGGGGCTTGATCAGGCGTAAAGGAGGCGTATGCGACCAGCTTAGCCAGACCGCGCGATTCTTGTAGTGCGATAATGTCTGGTGTATCTGTTTCATTGAGTGTCAAAAGAAATTGTTGCAGCACGCCCCTCTTACAGCGGTAGCCATGGCAGTTCCGCTGCCAGATGCAGTACTGAGTGTGCGGATTACTCATGGCCATCTTGATTAATCCGACCATAAGGCTTCTTATGCGAGTGTGAGCGAGAACGATGTGTACACCGCTCAAGCTCCGTAACTCTGCAGAATTGAAAGTGTGGCTTCAAGGTTTTTTTGGATAATTGTCACTCGGGCTTCCAGCTTTCCATCGAGCATTAAGGTGAGGTGTTGCTTAAACTTTTCTCTGAGGATTGAATCAAGAGATCGCTCTAGTGCTTTCGGGATAGTTTGCTCAAGCTGTAGTGACGCGGCAGCCACCGCGCACCCCGCAGTCATAAAAACCTGCGGAGCAGCATTCCAAGCAACGTGCTGCTCTCCTCTTTGTTTCTCCTTCGTCTCTTTCACTCTTTCCATTTCCGGTGCACTGCGTGCACCTGCTCTATTTTCGACTCTCTGGTTGTCAGAATAATGTAGACGTTGTTACTGAAAACGAGTGTCTAACTCGCACATCTTGGCTCTACAAAGTGGTGACCCGTAGTCCTTCGCGGCACTGCCGAAGTATTGTAGAGTAATGCAGAGCAACGAGACGCCCCTAAACACGAAAGCTACTGGCACGACCGATCATGACGTCTCTGCGATCTCCGTCTGACTACCAGCTTACTGGGACTGCAACCCTTCGATCTGGTTCATTCAATTCATTCAAGCTGAGTCACACACAATTCGTGCTTTCTGGCGTGCGCACGAAACAATGCAAGTACCATCCCGTTGCTTGGGCGCTGTCACCAGCTGCTGCCGAAGAAGTATCTGACCTGCTTTCCGGACACCCCCCCTCCACCACACCGTACAGCACTCTCAAGGCTGCTCTGCTGGAGCGAACGACGGCATTACAGCGTTCCCGCATACAGCAGTTGCTCTCCGTGGAGGAATCAGGCGACCGCCGGCCCAGCCAGCTTCTTCGTCATGTGCCTCAACTCATGAGCAGCTACACCACCCCTACTGACGAGTACTTGTTGCGAGAACTCTTTCTGCAGCGCCTTCCTGGCAATGTGCAAATGGTACTAGCCACTTCGTCTACGTTGGACCTCCACGGTTTGGCCAGCCTGGCGGACAAGGTCTTGGCCACGCCGTCTGTGTGCAACGTTACGCCGCCATTCAACAACATGAGTGCCACTCCACAAACACCATCTGACCTTGCTTCCATCGACGCGCTTTGCGATCGCCTAAAGCAACTGCTTTGTGCCGCAGAGCGTCATTACACCACTCCACGTCACCGAAACCACAGCCGAAGGTGCCCATGTTATGGACGTGCACAACGCTCTCGGTCCCCTACACCACCAGGGATATGCTATTACCATTGCCGTTTTGGACAGGACGCGCGTCACTGCCTCCACCCTTGCTCGTGGTATGGAAACAGGCAGGCCAACCATTGACGGTAATGACTGGTCAAGGCCAACCCAAAAGTCGCCTGTTGCACGTCATGGACAAAATCACAGGCCAGCAGTACCTGGTGGACACTGGTGGAGAGGTCAGGATTATTTCGCCTCAAAAATGCGACCGAACTATACCCCCTATCTCCTACCCGCAAGCTGTCAACGGTAGCAAGATCCCCATATACAAATCAAGGTCGCTCACTCTGAACCTATGCTTGTGCCGCGTGTTTCTTTGGGTTCTCCTCGTCGCTGACGTACGACAGGCCCTCATTGGTGAAGACTTCTTTAATCACCTTGAACTGTTGGTCGACGTGAAATGGCAACGCCTGCTAGACACTACTGCACTGCTCTCTGTCCATGGTGTTGCTTCCCAGAACCCGAACATAATCGCCCCAACTACAACAGTGGCGGATGACCGTTTCACAGGACTTCTTCGAGAATTTCTAAACATCAGCAACCGCCTGACTGGACAAAACCTGTGCAACATGATGTCCGCCACCATATCATCACGACTGGTCGACCTGTTTTCGCTCACTCACGGTGACTTGCTCAAAATAAGCTCAAAGTAGCCAGGGCTGAGTTTGAACACATGTTGTTGGAACTCGGAATAATACGATCATCATCGAGCAGCTGGGCGTCTCCTCTACACCTCGTCCCCAAAAAAGTCAGGTGACTGGAGACCCTGTGGAGACTATGATTCCCTGAACGCAAAAACTATTTCCGACCGGTATCCACTGCCTAACATTCAGGAGTTCACATCAGCTCTACATGGAACAACAGCGCTGTCTGAAATCGACTTAGTCAAAGCCTTTCACTAAATTCCTGTTGCTGTAGAAAATGTTCGAATGACAGCAATTACCACCCCATTTGGCCTTTTTGAGTTCCTGAGAATGCCATTCGTTCAAGTACGGTTTTAATCGTGTCGTGGAGTTGCTGCTGCGGTACGCATTCAACAGGCAAAATGGGTGCTGAGGTGGTAGGTGGTTGCGACGATGGTGTGGCTGGTTCTTCTGTGTCCGGATCGATTCGTTTAAGGGGGGTGGGGGCGGAATGGACGTGGAGGTCAGCAGAGTGAAGCAAAGAAGAGGATGGAGCTTGCTGGGCAAATTGTTTTCGATGAGCAACGTTTTCAGCGCGGAGTTCTTGTACTAACTTACGGAGTGAACGCAGCTCCTGTGTGATAGTATTTAACATGGTTTCCTTATTAGGATGGTCGTGTGTGTAGTTGTAGGTGCTGTATTATATATAGGAGCAGGTTGGGAGGTAATGCTAGCCCAGCATACTGTATGGGCGGCGAGGGTGAGACCGGGTTGCCGCTTCTGAAGGGGGGGGAGGCATCCGAAGCATTGGATGCCGTAGACCCCAATAGGAGCTCCTGGGGCTGATTCTTGCGCCGATGCTTTGATAAGCTGTGAGCCACGACGTTTCGAGGTTGGACTGAGACTGCGGGAGTGGGTGTCGCTAGGCTTGACCTCCTGGCGTTCTGGATGATCATCTTGCGTGGAGATTGCCGTTGTGAGGTGCTGTTGTATTGGCACTTAGCTTTTTCTTGGCGACGATAAATGAGAAGGCGAGGTGTCTGGTAGCGTATGGGACAGGTTTAGTCACCTGTCTGGTGGGCTTGAGCACACAGAAGTCACTTAAGGGTGCATGAATGAGCAGTAGCATAAATGCGTGTGCCACACAGCGTGCAGATTACGGCATTTGCTTTGAGGCAGGCATCCGAACGCTGGCCAACTGTCCCGCATTTGTCGCAGATTTCGGTGCGCTTCTTATGTAGGTAAAATTAGTATTCGGTTTTTAGTTAGTACATATGGAAAGGGACTTGGTCGCCATCGAATATAATGAGTATCATGTTTGTCTTTCCCATTCGCCGAGCTTGTAGTATCGTGGAGTCGCGGTCATTAACAAGACTTGCTGCGATGTTTTCACGAGAGTCGTAGGGGGGATATTGTGGATCACTCCCTTTGCTGTGTTCTCAGGCGAAGTAACGTAGGCTCGAACGTGATAGGTTTCAGTTTCCAGCTATAGTTTGGAGATCCGACTGTAGATTTCTGCAATAGAGAGATGAGTTGTGCTTACTACGAGGCGATTAGCTTCAACGCATGTACGGTAAATGTCCTCCTTGAGTAGCGTTGAATGCAGATCCACCTCGCGTAGAATAGCATCACGCAGTTGGGCTTCCCCCACTTTGGAGAGGTTGAGGCTGTCCCTCGGGCGAATCACAACTTTGACGTGATCATCTGGCAGACGCGGTTGCCTGAGTTTGCGAGAGAGACGCTCAGCAGATTCATTTGGCGTTGGGGTATCGGACGCGCTTCTTTGGCCAGTTGGTGATTCCGGAGCTTTCGATGCATTCTTGCATTGCTTATTTTGGTGGCTAGAGATCCATCCGGCTTCGAGGATGGCGTCTTCAGGGGTCATCTCAGTTCCTTCGACTGCAACCACTTCCATGGTTAACACGGCTGCGATTTCTGAAGGTAGGGCTCAACGTGGGCGAGTCAGATGAAGTTGGTTGGCACCGGCGTCGCGGCGAGCGGCGAACGCCAGCGTCGGGCGGCGCGAGCGGTGCGAGTTCGTCGTTGCGGTTAGCGTCTCTATCACCTGGGTCAGGAAAAGCTAGCTCACCAAAAATCTTCTGTATACTGAGGTCGAGGACCGGTTGTATGGGTGCTGTGGTGGTTCCAGTCGTCGAAAAGTGCGATTGAAGGTATCCAGAAGTAGGGGCTCAACGCTGCCTCTTCTACATGCCAGAGCGTGTGTGTCTGATGCTTTTCTCTTAAATCGGCACTAAACAAGTATGTCGAATGTGTAAAGCACCGCATTTCTTTCTTTCATAAGCCTGGTTAAGTCATGTAGACGTCGGAAAGAAATATGCGCGCTGTCTACCTCGGTAGATCAGGTGTTCGGTTGCTGACCCAAACGTCGTCGGTTTGATCATGGTTCGGTACCCGTGGTCTCCTTCCGATGGAGGCTTAATGGTAGAGACCCATGTACTTTGCGATTCCAGAGCACGTTAAAAACACCAGATCATCAAATTTTCTGAAGCCTTCCACTACGGCGTTTTTCATATTCATATCGAGGCTTTTTATTAAAAACCACACGTAGTAGCCTGCGTAGTAATTGAGCGATGAACAGGTAAAAGTGAAAATGTTTGACCTCCAAAGCAGTGGTGTAGAGAAATGGGTAGAAGATTATAACCAAATACATTGTATATCAAAGCTAAAGTCGGAAATCAGAAATCTGAGTGACATGCAGTATTCCAGACGAGGAATTCTGTACATCACCCACCTTGTGGAAATCGGTTTCATGCGAAGCACTCGGCAACTAATCGTCTCTGCTGCCTTTTTTGTCTTCAAGCCAAGCGTCACGAGCTTGATAGACCTGTTTTCATTGTTGGAGTCACGACTCTAATGAGCCCTAGGCACGAAAGTAAAGCCATAATTGTGCCAGTGGCAAGACGATTCCTCGAATGCTACCAGGGTCCATTTAACAGACACCGGCTACAATACTGTAATAGTTCAGCACACCTTAGCCAGAAGGAGAAAATGGCTGGAAAGACACGTCCGGTGTCTCTTTTCGACCACACTATTCACTGCCTACCGGAAGCCATGGTATTTCTAGACACACTGCCCTATACGTGCCTCACAAGAGTTAAATGTATTTGAGACCCCCTGTATGGCGTGTTCCTGTGAAACACTGAAACAGCTCGCCAACCTTATGACCCAGCCAGTCAAAGAATCTCGTCCAAGAAAGACCAGAGCAATAGGACGAGTTTCTTCACCATGAGAATGTTCTTTGCATTGACTGGCTTGATAGAACATACAGGTAAAGGTAGCATTCTCAAGCCATACAAACAATCTTGACGCGTCCTGTGCGAAAATCACCGAACTTGCCAGAGGGGGGGGGTGCAAAGACACTGCCATTGCAAACACTGCCGAGACCGCAGCCCACGATCACAGAAACCGAATATTGCAAATTAAAGGGCTTACAAAAAAATGAGAAATTTTTAGGCACTGCTTCGAAAACGTCGGAAATAACGATGGCGGACGGCCTGCAGAACAAATGGTATTTTCCTGAGGACACTCTTCTTCAGGAAACACAGAGCGTCTTGGGGGGACATTTTTACCCGTTCGTAGAGTGATATGAACACGAAAAAAGAGTAACAAATTTACTTAAGGAAGTCAGGGGGCCATATCACTAGCTTGAGCTGTCGGGAAGAGACCCGTGTTGTGTGGTGTCGTCGTACAACCCAATGTGCCGTTAGTGTGCTAGCACTGCGACGATGGACGCAATCGACAAGACGAGACTGGAGCGCGTTTTCTTTGCGTGTGCTTTCTATTACTTTGACTGCGAGGCCGAAAGGCCGCATCACCATTACACCCAAACTTTGACAAAGCACATTACGGAGAACCAGTTCACAAGGCTTAGACTAGGCCAAGCCCTATCCTTCCCACACGCGGCCTTCATTATTGTAGGAATGTATTGTTTTAAACCACGCCAGCTAAGCTTTCAGCTTACATTGAATACAAGGATTAGGCGTTAACAGTTTGGGACAGATGCCAGAGAGCGCAGGGCTTACGCAGTACTGTGAGGTATTTGTAGCGATAACAAATGTCTGAGGAAGTGTTGGCAGTGATGTGCATGTCAAAAATTTAAAAAAATAGAACGCCGGGTTGTTTTTTTTTTTTTGACGCAGTTGGCACTCCCATCACCTGCCTTGTCGCTTTAGCAAAAGGTATGGTGGAATATGACATCGATCTGAGGCGTCGATGCCCTAATTTGACCTCGCTTTCCTGGTTCGGCGTCGTCCTGCACTTTCTTTGGAGACTCGGCATCGTCACATCCCGCATCGGCGCCATGGTATTGATGGCAGCAGTGAATGACTACTGGGCAATTGCGTACTTTGGTAAGTTCCCTAATGTTCAGTCAAAGTGAGACACAAATCATTCGATAATGCTGAGTACATGACTTTTTAAGCTCAGGAACCACGTTTGAAATCATCGAAAACATGAGCTGTTTGAAAGCAATACCGGGCCTCTTTGCAAAAAGCCACCAAGCCACCTTTCATTCGGGCTCTGAGATTACTGAGTTACTAAGGAAAGGTGTCCTTGGTGAGTTAAGTGAACAGTTAACCGTTCCAACCTGTTAAGCATTTTAGGTGGCTACTCTATGAATGTCGATGAGTCGATTGTACAGCATGCTCTAATTAGCTGTCTTGAGAATGGGTCAGCCGCAACCAATAGTGAACCGCAACTTCAGAGCTTATTCAATTATTGCCCATTCAAATGTCTCGCTCATTTATTGCACACTAGCAGAACACCACCCCATATCTGAATTTCAAAAGGCTGATCCTTCCTGCTGCATATGCCAGTGCCCCACGCAGATTTCACTAGTGCTTTACTTAAAATCGACTGCTCATAGCTCGGCTAGTGTAGTGAAATTCTTTGAAACTGAACATAAGTTCCATTACGTTATGTTAGTAGACTAATACTGAACTATGGCTGCTGAATTACCCTAAGTTGTGCACTCAAACTACAAGGTAGAAGTTTATTGTTAATATAATAGTGGACGTTGTTAACAATATTTGTATAACACCCACATCCTCGTCTAATTTGCCATTATTTGTAAGGTGCCCTATACAAAGTGACTCACAGAACGAAGCAAGTCTGGCCTAGCTGAATGCGTATCACTTTTTTCCACCAGGTATCCACTTCGTGATGACGTCCATCTTCGCCTTCACGATGACGCAGGACTTGGTGCGAAGGGAAATTGCGCCAAACACGCCGCTCTGGCAGCAGTGCGCGCACGGCATCGCCATGGGCGCGGCCCTCACATTCAGCTTCTTCAACGTGGCCGACTCTTCATCGCAGCCGTGGATGATCATCATGTACACGTACGCCAGCATGCAAAGTGCCGAGGCAGTAGTGCATTTTTTCAATGACTGGGTGAATACCGGTCAACCACTTTACGGCATGGTGGCAATGGCTATTGTGTTCGGAAGCTTCATGTTAGGTGAGTAGATGAGAGCCATAAACCAAGGAAAGAATACAGGTGGGAGGCGGAGGTCAACAAGACTAGCGTATGATTTTGATCTACGCTGAGACTTACGATACGGGTGAATTAGAAAGAAAGTGATTATGACGCCCACCAATGCTGTCAATTTATCACCAAGCGCGGCGTATTACAAAACCTACGCTATGGTTCAGTAGCATTCGTCAGTGCAGGAAATAAGAACCCAGGATTCCTTTTGTTGACCGGTTCTCACCAATATGACGTACCTCATGTAAATCCAACGTAGGCAGGCTCTTGTCTGACTAAAAGGGAGCTTCTTTCTAGAAAGCTTAAAAGTCAACTTTGAAAACAAGCTGACGACAATATAAATGCAAGTACAAGAGAATATAAGAAATACAACAAAATGGAATTCGCCGTCACCATAATTTACAAAATTGTGTGCGCTACGCCACTTAACCAAAGTTAGTGGTCAGATAAATCACTGAAAAGGGTTTCCAAGTAATTCTTCTGTCTGCTTGGGTCACCCCTGTTTCACGAGAGGCCAGTGACGTGTCATAAACGCCTGTACAAGAAACCAGGGTTCAAAACTTTCGGTTCCTAGGGACAGCTAGGCCAGTGGCGGCGAATCAGAAAAGAACTCGGAGGTGCGTTTCGTCATTCAATCTTTTTCTCTCCCTCACCCCCCCCCCTCCTTAGAAGCTCAATGAATCTATTTCGGAACTATATTCCAACACCCGGTTACCAGCCCTTTTTTTATACTAAGCACCATTCCTACACCGGGTGCAGAAAAAGCTACAAACAAAGTAATTCAAAAACAAAAAGGAAATACTAGCTTGTAAACAGCTTCTGTCATGTACCTCACTAGTCCCTGCCCGCACGATAACTCTCTTTGCAGTATCATAAAACGCCGAGGTTCGCTAATGGGACGAAAAACTAGCAAATGTTCGCGAATAGACCACCTGAACTTTGTTAGTGAAAACAAGTTTCTTGTGAATTGCATTTTATTCAGTCAACTCATACAGAGGAGGCTCGCTTACGACGTTGCATGCTGGTGTGACATATTTATCTTGTGGATGTAGGGACATTGTATTGCGTCTTTTTTCTCGCTACCACACTAGTCGGTAGCCTTTCAACATCTTCTCGACCAAACAGCTCAACCATTGCCATTTTCGGGTGACTTTCCTCATGCTTATGGTAGACCGGTTCTTCACCTCTTCCTACTTGTGTGACCATGTCTCTCAGTGACCAGGTTTTATTCTATGAATAACAGTCCGTGTACTTTTTGCCATCGGGCAACGAAAACACGCTTCTTGCATCTGCATCACAGGATTCCCAATAGCTGTACCCCACCATAACATCAGAGTCCCTTTTTAATGTTTTGAAATGCTGTAGACATGCATACCGGTATAAAAACCTCTAATAACGTAGAAAAGTAACTGCTTGTGAAAAACGAATC
This sequence comes from Rhipicephalus annulatus, assembly GCA_013436015.1. Taxonomy (NCBI): domain Eukaryota; kingdom Metazoa; phylum Arthropoda; class Arachnida; order Ixodida; family Ixodidae; genus Rhipicephalus; species Rhipicephalus annulatus. The sequence goes on along the minus strand of WOVY01010062.1, from coordinate 1,769,816 downwards.
CACAAATTTCCTAAAACACAATACCACAAGGAGTTCGGAGCAGCGCTGAAAAAGTTTTCTCATGGCACAACGCTGTCAAGCAGACAACACAATGACAGAGGCACGCGTTTGTGGTCGTAATCTCCCTTTGTACTTCGTTATGTGCTCTTGATTGTGTTCCACTATGCAAAAAGACTCGATGCGCACCTAAACACTGATTAACTGTGATCATCACATTCTCTTCCGCAATCCACGGACAGGTGCCTCGGCATCATCCATCTGTGCCCGCTTTTGTCCTTAATCATGATGGCGGATTCCATTCCCGGCCACAGTTACCGCATTTCGATGGGCGCAAAGTGAGAGAACAAGCGTGTACTTAGAAGCAGGCGCACGTTCAAGAATATCAGGATTCCTCTGTCGTTGGAATTACATTGATATGTGAGAGAGTGCACAATGTATATTGACGTTTGGCCGCCAGTGTCGCGCCGCTTATATATATTGGGGTTGCATTCAAGTTGGCGCCTAGTGGCGCCTCTCCATCCCGATGACTAACGCCCATGCATGTTTACGATTTAATCTTTGTAATAACAGAAGTTTCCATATATCAGGGCAGAGCACATCGTAAATCCCGCACAAATGTGGCACAAAGAAGCAAATAATAAACACGGGTACTCTATGTGGACCCCATCAATGCATGCGTGGTTTAATGAGGAGAGAAACAGTAAGCTGCACGCTCGCCAGTGATAGGGTAATTTGCACCTGTGTTCATGCTTACACTATCACACTGCGATTCAATTGGGGGAAGAGGATCGTAGCTTTATTCGTGAACATGCAAAGCTGTTGTTCCGTTTACCATTCTATGTCGCTCAACCAACAATCGACATTCGCCATTACCGGAATGTTTGCCTTCTTGAGGTGATCAATGCTGCAGTGTTATTGATCGTTGCTACTGCACTAGAAGCAGTAGTCGGTGGGGGAACACCATGTATTGCTGCGTGTGGAAGATGGAGTACTGCGACAACGAGCCGTCACAAGCTAAGACGAAGCGAAATGCAAATAACGTAACGACGTCTGGAGTGTCTCTTTGATGTCAGCACGGCCCGCCTGTACCCGTTGTCATCAAGCCACCCTAAAATCATACACTGCGTCATCACCATATCGTTCCCTATCGGCTATGGTAAGTTTCATGACGCAATACTTATCCACACCCTAACCGTGACAGCACCCCTCACTGCCAAGCAAGAGCACCGTGCGAGAATATGTGGGAGATACCAGGCACGTTTACGGGTTATCGTGCATGTGCGCCGTAGGTTGAGCGTCGGGCACCTGGTGCCTTGCATCGAGAGGTCGTGGGTTCGATTCCCGGTGACAGAAGCTTTTTCTTCTGAATTCGCTCTGTATTTTGTCAGCTTGCTATTTACCAACGTCATATCCGTGACTTAAATACGTCAATAAAGTCTTGCTGGACGTAGGCATAAAGCATGTTCATGCTAACAGTCCACTGTTTCTCACTATACGGCCTGACACCTAATGACATCGTGGTTTTAGTACGAGAAACGCCGGCAATCGACGATTTGACGTCCCAAAACCACTATATGATTACAAGAGCGCCATATTAGCGGGCACCGGAAATTTCTAAGGCCTGGTGTTCGTTAACGTGCACCCAAATCTGAGGACAAAGGCGTATAGCATTTTCACCTTTATCGAAAATGCAGCCGCCTCAGCTGTGATTCAATCCCGCGACCTGCGGGTCAGCAGCCGAGTACCTTAGGCGTAGATCGCTGTGGTAGAGCCAAACGTCAGCAAGTATTGAATGGATTATTATTAAATGGATGTCACTGACATTAGTGTTGATTACAAGCGATCCTTTTCTGACATGGAATATGATTCTCTGCGTTCCTTCTTCAATGTTGTTTCAACGTGTGGAGGACAAATCCCCCGTTTTTCATTGTACTGCATTGCCGCTTGCAGCCTGTGCCACCATCCACCAACATCGCCTCATTTTCTCTATCACACGAGGCTCTTAAGTGGTGCTGTAATTGTCGCTCCACATTTCAGTCAATATGCATGTATATTCGCAATACCCCCTATCACACCATCACGAATAAATCTTCGCACTCTACCCTCACTCATCTCATTCTCTTAGTCAACTGGCATGCGCTATTGTTATTATGTAACCTATTTTATAAACTGCATCATGGCCGCATCAGCGCATTTCAATTGACGTTGTTTCTGTGAGTGGCTGAGAATTCACCACATTTAAAGAACAATGGGCCACTAGAACAAATGTACTGAGTGTGAGCCGTTTGCTAGAACACTTCCAAACTTGCAAGTGTCAGTCTCAGGCATGGTCAATGAGTCCATATTTCTCGTGACGCATTTCTCTTTCCTTACAGGATTGATCGCCATGTTGGTTTATAACTGCCTGTACAAACAGGTTCATACAGTCACCTTGTTCCCGAGCCGAGTTTCAGAAGCTGATGAACGGCCGCGGCAGGTAAGCCAGCTTCCAAGTGATGCATATGCGTTTCATAATTGGCGACTTTTTCATAAATGCTGAGTATCCTTGACCGTTACGTGGGGTGACCATGACCGCAAAAAGAAACTCCAGCATTGATCAGAGATAAGCCACTTACCCTTTTTTGCAAGTGTCACTCAAGGAACACCATGTCTTGTAAGCTATAGCTTACATTTATTACCCGAAACGAACCCTGTACGGCCATAAACACGCCCCACCAGCAATCTAATATTGTCACGTGCTTGCCCAAGAAAGACGATGACAGTTGTGCATGTGCCACGAAGGACTACGAATTGGACGAAAAAGAACTCGCTTGCGCGTTCTAATTAAAAAGATCGACCTGCTTCTGGTGTCTCAGTCTCTACGGCAAGACCTCTGTTTTGACGTCGCGACACTGGTGGAGGTGCTGGAGCCTACAACCGGATGCAGGACAGTCTTGCTCGGACTCGTTCACCTAGTCCAGAGACCCGGCCCCTCGTCACGACTCCGGTGCACCGATTCAGTCGGCGCCTACTAGGATCAAGTCCGGAGTCCGTATCTGTTCCTCCACTAACCAGCATGGCAGCTTCTACCACACCCACGACTACCCTTCCATCGCAGACCACTCTTCCCTCCCAGGTGACTCTTAAACATCCTCGCGTTCCTGAAGTTTTCCATGGGGAAGAGTACGAGGATGTCGAAAACTGGCTCGAACAGTTCGAACGGGTCGCTGTATCTAACCACTGGAACGAACAGCACAAACTTGGCCGTGCATATTTCGCCCTGGAAGATAGCGCTCGCACGTGGTACGAGAACCACGAGGCTACTTTCTAATCTTGGGAAGATTTCCGTCGACAGCTCCTCGCCACATTTTTGAACACGGACCGACGGGATCGCGCACAGCAACTGATTGAGGCTCGCGCACAAAAACCCAACGAAACAGCCGCCATGTACGCAGAGGGCATGATCCGTCTGTTTTGACGAGCTGACCCTGACATGCCCGAGGCAAAGAAGGTGCGTCACCTAATGCAGGGTGTCAAAGAACCAGTGTTTGCGGGCCTCGTATGAAATCCACCTACAACAGTAGATGAATTCATAAGAGAGGCGACTGTCATCGAGCGCGCACTGCGACAACGATACCGACACTTTGACCGCCTACCGAACCACACGGCAGTAAGTGCTGCAGCTCAGAACACTGCCGTCTGTGAAAGTTCCCTTCGACAAATGATTAGGGAAATACTGCGTGAGGAACTTCGGGCCCTCTGCGTCCCTCCTACCCAACCGCCTATCGCATCTGTTGCCGAAATCGTCCGCCAGGAGTTGAGGCAAGCCGTTACACCACCGGCACCAAGTCCTGAGCCACATCCAGCGAGCTACGCTGATGTGGTCCGTCGTCCTCCACCGTCATTTGTGGCGACACCCTTCCAGCCACAACCCGCGGCCGTACCTTGGTGGCAACGGGATTCCATGAGACGACCACCAGTTCGCCGAACTGACTTGTGGCGCATGGCCGACCGTCGACCTATTTGCTTCCGCTGCGGAGAACCAAGTCACATTGCTCGCTATTGCCGTCATAGCGATTCCGGCTTCGGGAACTTTTCTCGTCCCGCTTCTTTCCGCTCTGAAGACCGTCGTGACCACAATGCCGATCAACTGTCAACTGGCCAAGCAACTACACCGCGTCGCTGGCGATCTCCATCTCCTGCGCGTCACCGTGACTTCCCTCAGAGCTACGCAGACGTCACCAGAGGCCGTTCACCTAGCCCGCGCCGGGGAAACTAACTGCTGCGACCTCCGGGGGCAAGGGTGCCAATTGTCGAGACACCGAAAAGTTCCCCCTATCATCGCAAGAAGATATGACGACAACCACGACGAATACGACGACGAATACGACGACGAATACTAATGCTGGTGAAGTTGTACGTGCTGATCCTGGCGTTTTCATTGACGGACATTACGTTACAGCACTGGTAGACACTGGCGCCGACTTCTCAATCATGCGACAAGAACTCGCTGACCGCCTTAGAAAGGTCAAGACACCGTGGACAGGGCCACACATAAGAAGTGCTGGTGGTCAGCTGATGACTCCCACGGGTAAATGCACCGCTCGACTTCGCATTGGGAATTCTAGCTTCGTGGCCACTTTCGTCCTGTTGCCAGACTGCTGTAAAGAGCTAATTTTGTTCATGGATTTTCTTCGAGATCATGGCGCTGTTATCAACATCCCTCAACGCATGGTGACGTTTTGCGCACATCCGTATGTCGACGACAGCAGCGACGAACTACGCGGCAGTTTTCGAATAGCCGACGACGTGACGCTCCCACCGAGATCCTGCTGCCTTGTGTCTGTGTCCAGTGGCTGGCCTTCCTATAAGGATGTGATAGTGGAGCACATAGTCGCTCTTTTGCTCACGCAAGGCATTTCCATCGCGAGAGGCATCCTAACGCTTACTGGTGGACAGGCAGAAGTGCTCCTTACAAACTTCAGCAACGAGCGCCGTCAAATCCAGAAGGGTACCGCAATTGCCTACTTCGACGATATAGACCAAGCCGGGGATTGCTGTGCTTTGCAACCACATGACGCGACAGTCCCTGCCTCGACAACTTTGTCGGTGGACATCTGCTCCATGCTACCGCCCTCTGATAGGAAGCGTCTGCTTGGACTTATACACCAATTCGAAGACTGCTTTTCGCGTACGTCAAAGGTCCAGCGGACACCATTGACCAAGCACCGCATCATTACCGAAGACAACACGTGACCGATTCGGCAGAACCCCTACCGTGTGGCTCCGAAAGAACGCGAGGAGATTCAGAAGCAAGTACAGAAGATGCTCGTGGATGACGTCATACAACCTTAGAAAAGTCTTTGGGCGTCCCCCGTGGTTTTGGTCAAGAAAAAAGACGGCAGCTTTTGTTTCTGTATTGATTACCGCAAGTTGAACCAAGTCACGAAGAAAGACGTCTATTCACTGCCTCGCATAGACGATTCACTCGATCGGCTGCGTCATGCGCGCTATTTCTCTCCAATGGACCTCCGAAGCGGCTACTGGCTGATAGAAGTCGACAAGAGAGATCGTGAAAAAACGGCCTTTGTGACGCCTGATGGCCTTTACGAATTTAAGGTGCTTCTTTTTGGGCTGTGCTCGGCGCCAGCCACTTTTCAGCGTCTCATGAACACCGTACTATCGGGCCTGAAGTGGCAAACATGCTTGGTCTATCTAGACGATGTTGTTGTATTCTCAGCATCATTCGAGGAACATCTCAGCCGTCTATCCACCGTACTCCAAGCCATACGCTCGGCCGGCCTGACTTTAAAACCAGAAAAATGTCATTTTGGTTTCAACGAACTCAGCTTTCTAGGCCACGTCGTCAGTCACGAGGGTGTTCGACCTGACCCGGCCAAAATAGACGCCGTAGCGCAATTTCCTGCACCCCGTGACAAAAAGGCTGTGAGACGCTTCTTAGGGTTGTGCGCCTATTACCGACGATTTATCGAGGACTTTTCGTCTATTGCGGCGCCATTGACACGACTCACACATGAGGACGTCCCCTTTTTTTGGGGTGAACAGGAGCAAATGGCATTCAATGAACTACGACAACGCTTGCAAACACCTCCAGTCCTTGCGCACTTCGACCAGGACGCCCCTACAGTACTTCACACTGACGCCAGCAATGTAGGTCTAGGTGCCGTTCTGGTGCAGTGGCAAGACGGCTGTGAAAGAGTAATAGCCTACGCTAGCAGAACTCTCTCTCGCACGGAGGAGAACTACTCGACCACCGAGAAGGAGTGTTTCGCCGTGGTGTGGGCAGTCATCAAATTTCGTCCGTATTTGTACGGCCGCTCCTTCAAGGTTGTTAGCGACCATCACTCTTTGTGCTGGCTCACCAACCTTAAAGATCCATCTGGTCATTTGGCGCGCTGGAGCCTAAGACTTCAAGAGTTTGACATGACCATCGTCTACAAATCTAGGAAGAGGCACACCAACGCCGATTGTCTCTCACGGTCGCCAGTGGAAACTGTCGCCCCTGATGACGAAAACATCGACGCGGCATTCTTGGGAGTTGTCAACACGGCCACTATTGCACGAGAGCAGCGCAGTGACCCTGAGCTGTTACCACTGATTGAATATTTAGAAGGACGACGTAAGGACGTGCCGCGGTTATTTGCTAGAGGACTGCCATCTTTTTGCTTGCGAAACGATGTTCTCTATAAGAAAAACTTCTCACCAACCGGTAACCCACACTCGCTCGTCGTGCCTGCCTCTCTTCAAAAAGAAATTATGGAAGCGTGCCATGATGAAGCAACTTCTGGTCATCTAGGCTACACCCGAACATTGTGCCGACTACGATGCAAGTACTACAGGCCAAAGTTACCTGCTGCTGTTAACCATCACGTGCGAACGTGCACCGACTACCAAAGACGCAAAGCGCCTCCCAGCAAGCCAGCCGGTCTTTTACATCCAGTCGAAGCACCAGAAAAGCCATTCACCCAGATTGGAATGGATTTCCTGGGTCCCTTTCCAACCTCCACAACAGGGAACAGATGGATTATTGTGGTCACTGATTACCTGTCCCGTTATGCGGAGACTAAAGCTATGCAGCGTGGCACAGCAGCAGAAGCCGCTCAGTTTTTCATCGAAAACATCGTCCTTCGGCATGGCGCTCCGACAACAGTGATCACAGACAGAGGACCTGCCTTCACCGCAGAGCTTTTGGAGTCGGTTCTCAGACTCAGCGGTACAGCTCACCGGAGAACAACTGCATACCATCCGCAGACAAATGGACTGACGGAGCGCCTCAATAGGACCCTCACAGACATGATCAGTATGTGCATTGACACGGAACATAAAAACTGGGATCAGATATTGCCGTACGTGACCTTTGCTTATAACACCGCTCGACAAGAAACCACTGGAATGACACCGTTCAGTCTGATTTATGGTCGCGAAGTCACGACAACATTGGACGCCATGTTGCCGCATGGGTGTGACGACATCCATGTAGACGCCGAAGAATTCACTCAGCGTGCCGAAGAAGCCAGACAGCTCGCGCGCGTGCGCATCTGTCATCAGCAGCATCAAGATGCACAACGCTACGACACCCGAAACAAGTTTGTTAGCTACTCACCAGGCGACAAAGTGTGGGTCTGGATTCCGATACGTCGACGTGGACTGTCTGAGAAACTGCTAAGACGGTACTTTGGTCCATACAGCGTCACGTGACGCCTGAACTACGGGAACTACGAAGTCGTTCCCGACATTAATTGTAGTTCTAAGCGCCAAAAGCTTTTGCCCGAAGTCGTGCACGTCGTGCGTATGAAACCGTATTTATCGAGTTAATTAGCTCCCAGTTACCGTTTTCGTACGACCACTTCATACGCCTGGTAGAGCACCTAAGTTGCGCATCGGGACGATGCTTCTTTCGGAGGGAGGCAAATGTCACGTGCTTGCCCAACAAAGACGATGACAGTTGTGCATGTGCCACGAAGGACTACGAATTAGACGAAGAAGAAGAACTCGCTTGCGCGTTCTAATTAAAAAAATCGACCTGCTTCTGGTGTCTCAGTCTCTACGGCAAGACCTCTGTTTTGACGTCGTGACAATATAACACTTTCTTCAAGCATCCCCACACGCGTGTTTGCATGGACCACGCCAGTGCGGAAATCAGTGCAGTGTGATTGACTATACACCAGAAATAAAGAGAACTAAACCGACTTCTAAACGCCGAATTATCTATCACGCGCTCGATGTATTAGGAGAAATATACACTTCCTTTATTGTTACCGTCTTGCTTTCCCCGCAGGGGCACCTGCTCAAGTAAGCGTTTGGTGTGTAGCGACACCACGGACCCGAGCTAACGGGGGAGTTTTGACTCCCTCCCACGCCTAGCCGTGCGTGGCTTTGCCGTGTCCGGGGAAAAGGGGATCCTGGGAGTTGAGCCGACGCTGGGTGATTGGACCTTTAAGGCCCCCCGGCAGAGGCAACACACCCCTTTGGCCCCGGCTTCACGTAGACGGCACCCCTGGGCTGACCCACCCAGGGGAAATCGGCAGTCACCTTTTCCTATCTCTCTCTCCCTACATCTTCGTCTTTATCTCTTACTATTTATCTGTCCTGTATTCTATTCTCTTCCGTTTACTTCCGATATTCATGGCGGCAAGGGTTAACCTTGTGTAGGTATCCCACCTTGGATAATTACATTGGGTTATAGTGACAGCGTGCGGCTGGCGTCGGGAGGGCTTGTTTGAACAAGTCCAACCGCGTCCCCTTGTTGGGCTCCGTGGTGGGTGGTTGCCGCTGTTACCGAACACATTCATACTTGTATGGCTTTACAAGCATCCGCCGACCGTGATCGGTCTCGTAAGAGAGGCCGCACCGAAGCAAGTTATCACGTCTCGACAGAAACTAAAATTACTTTCGCGAAGTACCACAATATCCACAGTGACAACACACCTCTAAGAAAATTATCCCCATTTTCGGTGGCCAAGTGCCTAAAGGAAAAAATTGGACCCACATACAAAGCATTCAAAATGTCAAGCGGTGACCTCCTTTTGGAGCTAACCGAAAAAGACCAAGTGCGTAAGCTATCCCAACTAACCAGCATTGGAGAAACAGCTGTCACCGTTTCGGTCCATCGCTCTCTAAACACCAGCAGGGGAGTAATCTCTGAAGAAGACTTCTTATGCCTTAGCGACGAAGAGCTCCTCGAAGGTTTTCAAGACCAAAACGTCATCAAAGTCCAAAGAATTCTAATCCGTCGCAATAATCAGGAAGTTCCCACCAAACACGTAATACTAACCTTTGGAACATGTGAAATGCCCACCTCTCTTAAGGCTGGGTACTTAAAAATAAACGTCAGACCCTACATTCCCAACCCCAGACGCTGTTTCAAATGTCAAAGATTCGGACACGCCTCGCACTCTTGCAGAGGCAAAGAAACATGCGCAAAATGCAGCGCAAACGACCACAAATCAGAAAACTGCTCATCCTCACCCCACTGTGTTAACTGTGACGGGGAACACCCAGCGTATTCCCGGTCATGCCCATGTTGGAAAAAAAAGAAGTGATCGCTCTGACCGTCAAAGAAAAAATATCATTCAGCGAATCGCGAACACGGCTATCATACCTTTTCCACAGAAGTTACGCCGATGTGACGCAGTCGGGGGCAGCGTCACAAAGGCCTCAGGAGTCGACCACTACCACACCCAGTGGTCCTGTGGTGACTCAAACCGCCCCCGTAAAAGAAGCAGCGCCAGCTGCTCCATGCACATCAAAGGGCCCGCAGACTCCAGTCTCCCTGGGACCTAAACTCAATAGAGTGCCAAGGCCTGAGATCCGTTTCACAGCGCCTCACTCTCGATCTTCCAGCGCCTCAGACATGGCAATGGAGATCGACCACAAAACTCCGGTGTCATCGACACCAAAGGACAAGCGCTCTCTCGAACGTACCAAACAGGACAAGGACAAAGTCCCAGTAACCACAATAAGTAAGCGATAACCATAATGGTTATCGTATTTCTCTCTATTTATATTTCTTAATATTGTCACCTATCATCCCTTATACCGATCAATCCCCAAAAGTATATTTACATAACTTTATTCCGCCATGGCTTTTATAGTACATTGGAACTGTAGAGGCTTAATTCATAACTTAGGTGACATAAAGGACATCATTAACAAATTCTCACCAGTAGCCTTTTGCCTCCAAGAGACAAATCTTGGTGCAAAACACAGCCATTTCCTAAAAGGCTTCAAAGTTGCCCGAAAGGACCGCGAACATCGCAACCGTCTTTCAGGAGGAGTAGCCATAGTGGTGCAAGGCAACACGAGATGTTCAAATAAACACATCTTTCGAGGCCGTAGCCGTCACCATCCTATCATACAAAACCATCTGCTCACTGTATATCCCACCTCACACCCTTTTCACCACCAAAAACCTAGAAAATCTAGTGGAACAGTTGCCAAAGCCATTTATCTTAGTTGAGGATTTCAATGCTCATTCAACCCTTTGGGGTAGTGACAAAACTGACGCAAGAGGGCAAGCCGTGGAAGATTTCATTTTATCAAATGACATCTGCCTTCTTAATTCCGGGGCTTTTACCTACTTTTCACCAACCTCGTGCACTTTTAGTTGCTTAGATCTCGCCATGTGTTCTTCATGTATTTTTAATGATTTTAAATGGGACGTCGTCAACACGTCTTATGGTAGTGATCATCAACCCGGCATCATAAAACTCATACCATCTTACCCAACTTTAACAAGCAGGCCACGCCGGGGGAAACTACAGCTCGCGAACTGGCCAGTTTTCACAGAAAACGCTAAGCTCGATGAAGTTTTCTCATCGGAGCTTTCTGTTGAGGAACTAAACGAAGAGTTCGTCAAAGTTTTAACCTTAGCAGCAGAAAAAGCAATACCGCAATCATCCGGCATCGTACGCAAGAAATTCAACCCTTGGTGGACAAAGGAGTGTACTGATGCCAAAAAACAACAAAATAAGGCCTGGGGAATACTACGAAGACACCCCACCTACACCAACCTAATCAACTTCAAGCAGGCAAAAGCCAGAGCCCAATTTATTCGAAGACAGGCAGAAAAGGATCCATGGCAAAAATACATATCATCAATTAACAGTTCAGTCACATCTAAACACATCTGAGACCAGGTGAGGAAGTTCAAGGGAGAGTACTCCTCCTACGCAATACCACTGCTTACAAGTCCAGACACACAATCAAAACTAGAAGACCAGGCCAACCTATTAGGAGAACACTTTTATAAAGTATCATGCTCAGCAAATTACACCAATACATTCCTGAAATATAAAGAAAATGCAGAAAGACAAAGGTTGCCTACTAGCAGTACCTCAAATGAAAGTTATAACCTTCCGCTCACGCTGCACAAATTAAACAGGGTACTTTCTGCCGGTAAAAAAACGGCAACAGGGTCTGACCAGATACACTACGCAATGTTGGCACACCTATCCCAAGCATCCGCCAAGGCACTTCTCCAATTCTTCAACAAAATATGGGACTCTGGCATAATGCCTGAAGATTGGAAAAAAGCCATAGTCATACCATTCCTAAAACCTGGTAAACCCCCAACAACCCCAAGTAGCTATAGACCCATTGCGTTAACAAGTTTCCTTGCAAAAACTTACGAAAGCATCATAAATATTAGACTTACCTTCACTCTGGAATCGGAGCACCTAATAGACGCACACCAGTGCGGATACAAAAAGGGCTGTTCCACCACGGATCACATTGTTAGGCTGGAACAAGAAATACGACATGCATTTCTACACAAACAGTTCTGTCTCTCGGTCTTCTTTGACTTAGAGAAAGCATATGACACAACTTGGAGATACGGAATTCTCAGAGATCTAGCTAACTTAGGGATTCGCGGAAGAATTCTGAACTGCTTACACGATTTTTTATCGAATAGAAATTTTCAAGTACGTTTGGGTACGGTACTATCACGAATATTTGTGCAAGAAAATGGTGTACCACAGGGCTGTGTTTTGAGCACCACCCTTTTTATAGTGAAAATGAACTCCATCAACAGGGCTATACCCCGTACAGTCATGCACTCCATCTATGTTGATGATCTCCAAATTGCATGCCGAGCCTCCAGCCTATCATCCTGCGAAAGGCAACTCCAAATTACAATAAATTGGCTTATGAAATGGGCCGACCAAAACGGTTTACGCTTTTCAACCCAAAAAACCACAGCTGTTCTCTTTACGCAAAAAACGGGATTGTTGCCTGAACCCGCGCTCAAACTATACAACATCAACATGCCGGTAAAACAAGAATACAAATTTCTAGGAATCACATTCGACCGAAAACTAAACTTTCTGCCACACATAAATGCACTGAAAACTAAGGCAAACAGAGCACTCAACGTCCTCAAACTACTCTCCCATAAACACTGGGGTTCCGATCGACTCTGCCTTATACGTATTTACCGATCTCTTGTACGCAGCACTTTAGACTACGGATGCATAGTCTACGACTCGGCGCAAAACTCATACATCCGCCGTCTTGACCCTGTACACAACCTCGGTCTCCGTCTGTCAAGTGGTGCTTACAGAACATCACCTGTGCAAAGTCTATACGTAGAATGCATTGAGCCCCCTCTATGGGATCGAAGAGCATTACTAACCTTGTCATATGTTTTAAGAATAAGGTCTTCACCTGAACACATCTGCTATGAAATCGCCGCAAAATACACACTCGCGCTCACACTACCTCAACAAACCGAACCTAATCAAACCACTTGTCCTACGTTTCGAGGAATACTGCCGCTTTTATACCATCCCTGATGGATCACTAGATGTCGCTATTAAACCACCAAGACTGCCGCCATGGTTCGACCTGTCACAGCTATGCGAATTTTCACTAAGCCGTTTCAAAAAAAAAAGCACCCCACCAGAACACATAATCCAAGAATTTTATACACTTCAGCACGAATATAGGGATTACGAAGAATTTTACACAGATGGCTGAAAAACGGAGGACCACGTGGGTATTGGGATTGTGACGACGAAAAGCGCAATTTCTGTGAAATTACTTCGTAGTTTTTCCATTTTTTCAGCTGAAGCTTATGCCTTGAGTGAAGCAGTTCGGAAAATCATCGCTGAAAAATACAAGAAAGCAATCATATACACCGACTCACTAAGCACACTAAAAGCACTACATATAAAATCCGAATGTGAGCCTATAGTGGGCGACATTTTAAACATGGTATACTTAAACAGCCAGACAACCTGCATCCGTTTCTGCTGGGTCCCAAGTCATGTTGGGATACCCGTAAACGAAAAAGCAGATAAGTATGCTTCCCAGGCAGCCCATAAAACAGTAACAAAAATAAAAATTTTCTTTAAAGATATCCAGAGAACAATTTGCCTGGCCCTACTAGCAAAATGGCAAAAGCAATGGAACACCTGCACGAACAATAAGCTGCACCTGGTGAAACCCACACTCGGGGAATGGAAGACCTGCCGTCACCAGCAACGGTTTATTGAAGTTGTATTATGCCGACTTCGCAATGGACACACACACTTGACACACAACTTCTTACTCGCAAAGGAAGAACAACCAACGTGTGAAAAATGACAAGAAGCGTTAACACTTATGCACATCCTAATCACATGTCCTACCATTGAAACACAGAGACAAAAACATTTCAGCAAGCTATACAAAGAACACGTACCTTTGCACCCTGCTTTGTTTCTAGGAGACGACCCTCTAGTACCTCTGCCCGACTTGCTAAACTTTCTGAAAGAATGTAACCTGTTAAATAAGCTTTAAAATCTCATCTTTTTAGTGTCCATTCCTGAAAGTCTTGTGTCTGGCGCAGCATAGCCTTAGCTGCTTTTGCGCCATAAAAAAACAAATTAACATAACCTAACCTAACCATCTTGCTTTTCCGGGTAGCTTTTGAGTTATCAGACGGAACAGGACAGAATACTCTTGCACTGATGTGGCACAGGCTCTTGGTTCTCTATTGCTCTTTTTTTCTCACTCTTGATAGTTAAGTAGTGTAGTCAGCGGACTTTACAAGCATCTCGCTGGTAAAACAGGCAGCTAGACCTCGAAATTGTTGAAACATTCAAGTGTCCGTGTTTTATTGTTGTTTTTTCACTGCATTACCACTCTTAAAAGGACCATTCGAGTAAGAAACAAAAGAAGAATGCTCGGCAAATCTCAAGCCTCGTGGGAATAAATTTCATGCGAAGCACTCAGCGAGAGATTTTCTATGTTGATTTTTTTTTACTTTGAGCCCAGGGGAACGAGGTGGATCGACGTGCTTTCTGTTTGTTTGTTAGTGCAGTAGTTGTGCGCATATCGCGGAGCTTACCAGTAACATCAACCACAAAGCTGTTTAGAGGGTAACATATTCTGTCACGGAACGTCAGCACTTAAAGCACGGACGACAGTATTACCGAAACAAAGTGCACCTTACGGTGAGGTGATGTGAATACCATACGTAACTATCGCTAGCGGATTCCCCCGCATTCGACCAACAATTAAGTATGGTTGCTGGATCATAGGAGTGCAAGTGGAATGCTTATTTCACTGCTATAAAATTGGAGCAGACACCTGAACCACAATTGACGTTAACCCGACATGACACCTGTGTGATAGGAGTACATATGCAATGTTGTGCCTTTCATAGAATGTTTGCCCGTTTTATTGGGGGCTCTCCTTGGGAACGCATAAGAAGAGAAAACCTGTTTCTTCGCTTGAAAAGGGTGGCCTTGGCCCGGTGCATTTGTTTGTGCACCAGTGGTGTTGTGTGTTTTTTTTTTTACTTCAAGCCCGTGTGCCACTTCTTTCTCTTAGCGATCCTTCGAAACCGTCTGTGTTACCTCTGCCTTTTATATGTCACAACATGCGTTGCTAAGGAACCGCCGTTGTGAGGATTCCTAAAAAAATGGTATATACTGTCAATTTTTCGAAAGCCAGATTTGGTTTAAAGTAGTTGCATAATATTGACAGAAGTTGACCGCTGCACTCGTGAATAACCTCTTCACTGAACCCGTTTATTGACTGCCATGTTCTCTTTTGTCTCGTCACGATGTATTATTTCGTGTACGTAGAATGGGAATATATCTAGCAGCGAAAACATTCTGTTTAAATTTCACACTTCCACTCAACCAATGAAAACGAAATTGAATAAAAAATCTATATATTTGCCCGGGATAGTAAATTGCAGAAAGCAAGACTGATAGTTGGGCTAGCTGGTGATACATTATGAGCGGTAACAGCGCACAAACTCACAGGACGAAGATAAGGGACACAAACAAGCACTTGTTTGGACCCCTTCTCTTCGTCCAAACAAGTGCCTGTTTGTGTCCCTTATCTTCGTCCCGTGAGTTTGTGCACTGTTACCATCCATAAACTGTAGACACTGCAACCACCTAAGACGATAGAGAATTAATTTTTTTAATCATGGTCATGACGCATTTTATTTTTTGGACATTCCAAAAAGATCAGTCGGAAAAGAACTTCCATTCAGAACTCATAGTATTAGGTTCCTCCCTTTAGAAAAGAGCCTGACCGATATTACTCAATATGATCTGTTTATGTTGTTGGGACTTAATTCACTACGGAAAAGTTGCACGATTGATAGACACGCCGGGCCGCCACGGTCGACGAGATCCGTCTTCCGAGAAGCAGCGCTGCTCAAGTGTTCAGTGTTTTTGATACTTCTGACCCCATTCCGGAGTAGCTTCCCCTTTTGGACGCTCGTGTGTGTTCACCTGACTTCTGACTAATTATGTCGAGCGTAGGTCACAAGTACTGGAGTTAATTTCATGCATTAAAGAAAAAAAGACGGGCGACTTTGTGGCAGAACGCATGTTTGCCACGCAAACAACCCGGGTTCAATCCCTACTCAGACCCAGAATTTTATTATTTGTTCTATTTGCATCTTTCTAGATTTTTCGGTCATGCACAAGGTGATGATTTTTCTTCACAACCAACAATGCGGACACCAACGCTGATTTCTTTAACCTCTTTAACGATATCGCGTTGAAATAGTCATTCTCATTTCTTCTTTCTCCTGTGGCCCATACTCGCAAACCACCGCACGTGGTATACGGGTGTGCGCCGTCTTTCAAGAGAAGTATTCTAGTTTAAGCTAGTTGGTTAATAGTATACTCATTTTGAAAGAGCATCGCCAAGACACAGGGACATTTTTACTGTCTTTCTTTTTCTCTGTGCCACTGCAATGCCCTATCAAAATAAATACCGTCTTTCAAACTCTCTCATCTCTGTCCCCAGTGCAGGGTAGCATACCGGTTTTTTTTTAGACTGGTTAGCATCCCTGCCTTTCCTTTCCCTCCTGTTCCTTCTTCCCTTTCAGACTTCTGAGTTCGACGATCTGCGCACAGGGTTTTCATGCTATTCATGTTACGGCAGAATAGTCATATTCATCAAATCATCTTACCCTCCCACCGAGTTTGTTCCACATTATGTTAGTTCGCTGCAAGGGTGTAGCAACGAATGATATATCGAGAAATCGGAATGTGATACGAAGAACAACAAGCAGCTCGATACTTGCAGTGCGCTGCTGAAGTAAAAATTGGGCAGATCCCACGTACCTTGGGAATCGATTTTATGCGAATCATGAGAAGAGGTGACGGTGTCGTAGCTTTTTTATTGAGCAAAACGTTACGAATTGATACCTTATATATGTAGGACCGCAAGCACGGACGTATGTTAAACAGTTGCATGTTTACTATTGCGTGAAGATGCCAACAGCAACATGGGTGTCGCTAATACTATTAGCAGCACCAGAAGCGGTAAGCTGATATGCAGAGCTTTGCCAGCGAGGGTGGTGGCTGTGGACGCTGGTACACAAATCAACTTCTGCGGATGGCGTTTAAATACAATTGTCTTTAACTTAACGTGATGGCTGAATGATAGCAGTACGTTTGCATGCACTGTTTATAAAGTTAGTGAGCACTGAAACAACAATTGACGTTTCACGAACATTACGGTCTACTTGAATAGCAGTTTTGTGACCTGGCATGGCTCTGTAATAGAATATATTGATTGTCATGCAGAATGCCAAGGTTCCATTCCTGGTGAGACTTTGATACGCATTCTATGCGTTTGTTAGGTGAATGGTGCCGAGGCCAGCTTTTAGAGGTGAAGCTGCTTAGGGCCGATCTAGTTGGTGTCCATCAGGCTCCACAAAACCCAAGCCGAAACTGAACACCTGCACAACGATAAACGAAAACATATCTGTAAATAACCGACTTTATAGGTAATCTATTAAACGACCACACAAGACATGATCACCGACGCCGTCCAACTATCCATTCATCCGTCCATCTATCTGTCCTTGCGCCCATCTGTCTATCCGTCCACACATACGTTCATCTGTCCATGCGTTGCAATAGCAGTTGCGAGACCTGACGTGGCTCTGTGATTGATTGATTTGTGGGGTTTAACGTCCCAAAACCACCATATGATTATGAGAGACGCCGTAGTGGAGGGCTCCGGAAATTTATACCACCTGGGGTTCTTTAACGTGCACCCAAATCTGAGTACACGGGCCTACATTTCCGTCTCCATCGGAAATGCAGCCGCCGCAGCCGGGATTCGAACCCGCGACCTGCGGGTCAGCAGCCGAGTACCTTAGCCACTAGACCACCAGGGCGGGGCCTGGTGGCTCTGTGGTAGAATACCTGGTTGCCCCGCAGAACGCAGGGGTTCGATTCCCGCTGGGACCTTCACATTTTTTTCTGTACATTTGTCGGGTCAACGCCGCCGATGTGAGCTTTTTTCTAACGCTCACGCGTTAAAATTACCCATGTGTGTTCTCGCTGTTCTTGGGTAGTTAGCCATATGAGTCAATCTCGAGTTTATGAAGCTTCACCGATGGCCCCGCCACACATAAGTCACCATGCTTATGTTTGAAAGAGGCTTCGACAATCTCTCATGTGGTTCCACCTTTGAATCTCGACAACACATTTGTTTCATTTAGTAAAAGGTGACATTTACATTCCTTTCAAAGCAGGCAGAGATTACACGAAGGCTGCCATTTCAAAGATTTGCTGTGGTTCATTAATTGGTTGTTTACACAGCGCCCGATTTTCTAACCACCAACCTGTTTTCACAAGACTTAAAACCACGTGTTCTTGCCTTTTCTTTATATGTGTGCTTTTTTTCTGGAAGTAAACTTCAGTTAGTCTACGCCTGTCCGTGCTGTCTTCCTTCGCGCGCGCGCGCGTGTGTATGTGTATGTGTGTGTGTGTGTGTGTGTGTGTGTGTGTGTGTGTGTGTGTGCGTGCGTGTGCGTGCGTGTGTGTGCGTGCGTGTGCGTGCGTGCGCGTGTGTGCGCGTGCGTGTGCGTGCGTGTGCGTGCGTGTGCGTGCGTGTGCGTGCGTGTGCGTGCGTGTGCGTGTGCGTGCGTGTGCGTGCGTGTGCGCGCGTGCGTGCGTGCGCGCGCGCGTGTGTGTGTGTGTGTGTGTGTGTGTGTGTGTGTGTGTGTGTGTGTGTGTGTGTGTGTGTGTGTGTGTGTGTGTGTGTGTGTGTGTGTGCGCAAAATGGCATCCACAATGTTATGAACTCGCTGCGACCCACCGCCATGAAGGCTCCCACCAGCAGGACTTTGAGCAAGACACACTGGAAATGTGTCTCAGAACTAAGCCATAGGGCCAGCAGGGAAGTGCAAAAGGGGCACTTGCCCCCCTCAAATCTCACAAGCACTTGCCCTCACCCAAGCTTCACCACTGCTGTCCCCCTCTCTCAGCTGTGATACAACTCTTTTCCACTCCCCAAAACAAACATCGTGCCGACGTCCATGAAGTAAGGTTAATATGCAGAGCTCACGATCTCTGTGTAGTGCTCTCGTCTTTGCAGGTATCCCTCTCAAGAACGCCGGACGCGTCTAAACACCGAAGCTGCAAACTCCTCCTCCTAGCGTCGGTGACTGCTTCGTCATGCACATGTCCTGTAGTTTCTTTTTTTTTAATTCAGCACTGTTGTTTCTATGACTCTCTTTTGCTTTGTCACTGCCTGGATTCTCCCAGCCCAGTCCTTTGGCCCTCACGTCACGCTACCCAAAAAAAATCTGAGGCCTCTCGCGTGACAATACATACATGTACATATCCTGGACATGACTGTGACGGCGACGTCAAAAATTGGCAGATCCCACGTACAATTGGAATCGAGTATTTGCGAAGCACGAATGAGGAAGGTTGATATGTCACTCTAGTATCACCACAACGTTACGAATTGAAGGTAAATTATGCTGTACACGACTTTCGTATCATGATTACGATGTTTGAATGTGTAGTTTACCTTCGTCATCTCTTCACGTCACGTGATGCCAAATTTGTATATGTGAAGCTAGCGAAACGGCCGCGAGCACGCTATGAACGTGGTATGTTGTCGTGTTCTTACATGACACGCGTGTCATGAGTATCATGTTTGCACTAGAGATACACTTTCGTCATCCATTGACGTCGCGTAACACCAAACTTTGTACATGTGGTGCTAACGGAACGGCCGCTAGCGAAACGGTCACGCATGTTAACAACAGTCCAGAAGGGCTTATCGAGGCGCCCATGCAGGTTAGTCTTCATGGACAAGGTGTCGCCGACTCCTCGGTCATGGACACCATTTCTCTTCTCCACATATTTAATACACTCACCCCATTCTACTACTGGTGTTAAGCCGTGCTCTCAAGTCCCAACTAGGGCTGCAAAAGTTGTCTTTCCCTTTCCACAACCTCTCTCTTTCTAACCACGCTTCCTTCCTCCGTCATGCTACTGGCTCCTTGGTCGGAGCTAGCAATCGTGCAAGGCTGGCACGTGCACTGCAGCTGGCTTCACTTACCGTAAAGCCTGCGACAATGTGTAACCAATGTTACATTGCTACACGTGCGAATGGAAAGAATTTTAAATACAGTTCGCGTGGCCCCCACATGAAGCTGCACTCGAAATTTGCATTAGGCAGTGTCTCATAGACCCTTTTCAAATTTGTAGTGCTAGCTTTCCTGCTAAGTCGTTTGAACAACTGATGATGGGAAATGTACAGTCGTCTTCCTTGATATAAATTCGCATAGTAGACCGTGCCTATGCGCTTGAAGCACTACAGCTGCCACGATTACTTGGGCAAATATGCAGTGCAGAGAAGAGCACTTCACAATTATGAAAATTGGAGCGAAGTTTTGTCATGAGAATTTTTAGTACTTTCTGGGTGAAGTTCTTTTTTTTCTTTCAAAAGTTGACCATAATTTCATCTTACCACATCTCTTTGCTTTTTTATTTATCCTGCAGGTCGGAAACCACCTTGAAGGCCTTGAAACTGCAGACGGTGACGGCCAAAGCATAAACGAACGAAGCCGTCTGGTTAATATAAGAGTTTGAAAGGATCACTTTGCAGATAATGGTAATGCAAATTCAAAACCTGTTAGCAATATCCACTGTGTTTTGTAGCGGGGTGAATTATTGTGTTTTTGACTGTGTGTCCGTGTCTGTTCGTTTGTGTATTTAGGCACCGCACGCGTTACAAACTTTCTTCCGGATCACTTGAAGAACTGATATATGCCACCAGAACTGTTCGGACCAGAACTGCGATACGCAGTCATGTGATTACAAATACGTCCATTCGTTTATCTTGTAAAAGGTATCATTCATTACGAAGCATTATAAGTCCACTCTATTGAGTCGGAAGGTTACCGTAAGCTAGATGAGATAATGGATAGGGTTAGCGCAACACTTGCTCCTCTATTCTGAGAAAAGCTATATTACAATGTTGAACTATTTATTGCATTCGAGTACAGAGACTGAACACCTCGTTTTGTAATGAAGAGTTTGTAGCCATTAACATTAGCTAATCCTAAGTCGGTAATCTGAGATAAAAGTGGCGCTTTATCAGTAGGCCAACGCAATATTATAGTGTACAGCAAGAATAGTGGGTAACTTGACGTTCTTTAACATACTTTCTATGCGAACATGTCCCAACAATGAAATAACGCAACTGTTCTCGGTGCACTTGCTATTACATGGCAACACAGGAGATGGCGCCGTTGTCGTACCAACACCGCGTATACTTGAACCATTAGTGACAAAGCAATGCACCAATACTGCAGCTATTGACAGTTCACCTGAAGGTGGCGGGATCGAATCGCGGCCGCATCTAGATGGAGGCCTGTGCTATAGGAATGTGTACTAAAACTTCGGTGTACGCTAAAAAATTTCATGTGGTCGAGGTCTTCGGAGCCCCGCAATACGGCACCCCTCATAACCATATAGTGGCTTTGTGATGCCAAACACCCTCCCTGCCGCGATGGTCTAGTGGCTAAGGTACTCGCCTGCTGACCCGCGGGTCGCCGGATCGAATCCCGACGGCGGCAGCTGCATTTTCGATGAAGGCAAAAATGCTGTAGGCCCGTGTTCTGAGATTTGGGAGCACGTTAAAGAACCCAATGTGGTCGAAATTCGCGCAGTCCTCCACTACGGCGTCTCTCATAATCATATGGTGGTTTTGGTACGTCAAACCCTACATATATATCTATCCATCTACCATGACGTCAAACCCCCATAATCATCCCGCAACTATAAATAATGAGGTTTTCACATTAACAAGCTCAATAATCAGTCCTCTCAAAAAATATTTCCTCCTTGATCCGTCATTATCAGCCAAACTATGTTGAACGCAGAACGAATGGGTTTACCTATGCTTACAATATTTCTTGTCTTGCACAGGCGAATTCTGTTTTAGGCCAGCGAACATCACAATTTAGGCACATTATTTTATCATTTCTCGGCTCCGTTTTCTATCCCAAAGGGTCCCTTCCACTGCTCTGACTGATCACTGACAATACCTCTTTCGGGTTACGTTGCCAGTCAAAGCCCATTTTTCTTCCAATGTCAGCTTGAAAAGCTCTTACTTCTCCCTGTTCTAGTGTTTAGAATATATCAATATGCACTTTTGTTCCCTTGTTCATCTAATCTGCCCCGAGGCCTAAAACAATCTGTAAGCCCACTACTGATTCAATCAGTGCTTATTGTCACGCAGCCTCTTCAACCCATCAATGGAAATTGCAAAATATCCAAAGTTTCTCATATTTGTTCGTACGTTCTTGTTAAAATGGACCTCAATGTGTGTACGCTTGATTGTCTAAAATCTGTGTGCATTATGTCATTTCTATTTTTCATACAGTGGAAGCCTTTGACAAAGGGTTCTATTGTTTCATGTGCTTACCGAATTGCATTTCAAAAACTTCATTTCGTAAAGCCATTTGCAATTGTTTTTTTTTTCATATTCTAATATTGTTTGTCTTAATGCTCACATGACGTTATGTTACCTGTTTGTGTTATTCTTATTGTTTTCAGTTATATTTCTGTGAAACCTTGTAAACCCTCTTCTGTCATGGCGCACTCAGCGCTGCCTTATGTGTAAATAAATTTCGCCAATCTCAAAATACACTATCCGGCTGCTAGAATTCTTGAATCGCCTTCACCGCCTGATTGCCACATCACCCTCCTCTGGCGTTGCTCTGCGTTCCTGCACGCAGTGACTCTCAGGCAAAACGGCCGCTCACACCCAAGTTCGAGCCTTAAAACGTCAACCGTGCTAAGAGCCACTTGCTTCGAGAAGCCAGGGATCGACTCCTCAGCTACCAGGATGGCACGCTCTTTTACCGAAATTCGCACCTAACATTCCTCCCTCAATATATGAATCTCTCTCCAGACGCGATCAGGTTTTGCGGCGCAGACTTCAAACGCCCACAGTCACTACTCCCTTCCTTGTTTTCCTTTTAGGGGCGAAGCTCCTTAAAGCAGCACGCGTTCGTCCCTCGTGGTCGTAGTCGTAGTGTGTAACAATTGTTACATTTTGACCTGCAAGGTGGTGCCGGTGGGAGATTTCTCCTGTGCTTTGTTGAGCAATAAAAAATTTGTGGCGTGCGCGTTACCTAAAAGCCCAATGTTCCTGTCTCTCATTCCCCATTAGCAACCATTGGCATGTTCCAGTGGGAAACGTTAGTAGAAGTAGGAGTGTTAAAAGCCGACTTCTGCTGTTTCTCATTCCCAGTAGCAGGCATTGTTTACCTCCAAGGTAGTGTCTGGTGAGATTTCTCCTGCGCGTGATTAAACAATAATTTTTTTTTCAAAACGCCGTTGATGGATGAAATAAACCAACAAAAGACGCCAGATGTTTTCTGAAAGCAAAACGAAAAGACGCCAGATGTTGCTAAAGGAAAACAAAAAGAACACGCCAGCTGCTTAACGAAAGACGCCTGGTGTTTTCTAAAGCAATGGTTATATAATCAAAGCCATATCGATACAGGTTTGTAGTTGCCAATGCTCGTTGCCATTGGTGTGTGCTCGTATGGTACATTGAGCACTATCTGACAGGAAAAGGTTGCTACGTTATACTCGCTGGGCGTAACCTCCTTGGTTTTAGAAAGGTTTAGCGAGCGTTGGGCCACAGTGCCATAAATACAGTGAACTAGTATATAACATGAACTCGAGGTGCTTAAAGGTGGGAAGTAGACCCGAAGCGCAAGCCGTTAGAAAGTGTGCGTGTGCCACCTCTCATTTAGTCCTTGGAATGTCCGCTGGATGGCAGTGCTTCTATATGGGGAATATACGATGAAAAGATGCGAGATGTTGGTACTTGGAGTGTTGAATAGATGGACGAATGGACACACAGACAGAAGCATGGATGGACGCATGAACGGACGCAGGGGCGAATGCATGGACGAACGCAGGGACGGGTGCACGAACAAACGCACACATGGACGGGTGGATGGACGCATGGACGACACAGACGGATGCATGTACGGACGGAAGCAAGAACGAATGGATGGACGAATGCTTCACCCCACTCTCCATCATTCACTCCGTGGATATGCTGCCATTTTTTGCGCATGGCGAAACCATGGCGAAATCACGTTTGCACCAGTCTTATACTCTCGTAGTCCATTCACGTCACGTAGCACCAAATTTGGTGTATGTGAAGCTAGCGAAACGGTCACGAACGCACTATGCGCGTAGCATGTAGTCATGTTTCAGATAACATACATGTCATGACTCTCATGTTTCGACGTTTTGTTTATCTTCGTCGTGCGTTCAAGTC
The DNA here is from genome assembly GCA_013436015.1 of Rhipicephalus annulatus. Taxonomy (NCBI): domain Eukaryota; kingdom Metazoa; phylum Arthropoda; class Arachnida; order Ixodida; family Ixodidae; genus Rhipicephalus; species Rhipicephalus annulatus. The sequence goes on along the minus strand of WOVY01010062.1, from coordinate 1,745,738 downwards.
ACGTAATGTCCAACTTGGTATATGTAAAGCAAGCGAAACGGCCGCGAGTACACCATGAGCGTGTCATGTAGTCACGTAATACATAATACGCATGCCATGATTATCATTTTTGGACGTGTCATACGCCTTGGTCATCAACTCACGTCTCGTAACACCAAATTTGTGAAGCTAGTGAAACGGCCACGAGCGCAAAATGAGCATGTCGTATAGTCATGACTTCTATGACAAGTACGTCATGATTTCCACGTTAGGGCCTGTCATTTACGTTCACCATGGAGTCATGTCACAGCATACTAGTTTTGTAATATTGTCACAAAGACACAGGCACGCAGGTACAAAACAGGGCGTTTACTTCTGTAACCCAAGGGCCAGAAATGCGAACACCAGAGCACGCGCACACAGAACTACTTCGTCGTCCTCTTCAGAGGCTGGCAACTTGCCAGCCTACCTCGTGTCAATTCCCCCCTTTTCAAGAGCGACCGTCCCGGTCGATTGACTGAGATGCTAGAGGTGGCCATGAAAGAAAAAAATGATCACGTCAATGAAAAAAAGCCCACGCTGTTGTGGATAATAAGGAAAAAGTTCGAAGTGTTCATAACTCGCTGGCGTGGTACGGTTTCATCCGTACTACATGGACTACTTCTGGACGTGGACGTCTTCGGTTTAAACTGGTGTCGGAGGTTTGAGGAACTATTTCGTAATTCACGTCACTGAGGCAGCGCACAACTTCGTAAGGGTCAAAGTAGCGCCGAAATAGCTTCTCCGAAAGCCCACGATGTCGAACTGGTGTCCACACCCATGCATAGTCACCTGGTTGATAGTGGACGCTCCTTCGGCCTTGGTTGTAACGGCGAGCGTCGATATCTTGCTGCGCGCGAATGCGCTTCCGTGCAAGCTAGCGGGCTCCCTCGGCTTTCTCAACGAAGTCGTCAACGCTGTCATTTCCGCTGTTGTCCTGGTTTACGGGGAGCATAGCGTCTAACGGTGTCGTGACGCGACGGCCATAAACAAGCTCGAATGGTGTTAGGTCTGTGGTCTCTTGCACAGCGGTGTTATAAGCAAACGTGACGTACGGCAAAATTTCATCCCACGTTTTGTGCTCTACATCAGCATACATAGATAGCATGTCGGCCAATGTTTTGTTTAACCTCTCCGTCAAGCCGTTCGTTTCGGGATGATAAGCTGTTGTTTTCCGGTGGTTGGTGTGCGTCAGCTTGGTGACTTGTTGCAATAACTCTGGCGTAAATGCTGCTCCGCGATCGGTTATGAGAACAGCAGGTGCACCATAGCGCAAAACAATGTCGTGGACAAAGAATCTGGCGACTTCAACTGCAGTTCCCTTAGGCACAGCTTTGGTTTCTGCATAGCGAGTCAGATAGTCGGTCGCGACAATTATCCACTTATTTTCTGAGGATGACGTAGGGAAGGGACCAAGAAGATCCGTTCCTACTTGCTGAAATGGTTCTCGAGGTGAATCTAAAGGATGGAGGAATCCGGCGGGCTTTGCGGGTAGAACTTTATGCCTCTGACAGTCACGGCAGGTGCGGACATAGCGCTGAACGGACGAATACAGCTGTGGCCAGTAGTACTTCTGCCGGATGCGCGGTAATGTCCTAGCAAAGCCTAAGTGACCGGCCGAAGGATCGTCGTGGCACGCCTGCAAAACTTCCTCACGCAGTGCCATTGGAACGGCAAGGAGGAAAGTTTCCTGGCTGCTCTCAAGATTTCTCTTGTAGAGAACATTGTTCCGCAGGCAATACGTAGTCAAACCACGCGAGAGTCGGCGTGGGACGATAACGTCTTCTCCTCGAAGATGCTGGATGACAGGAAGTAGCTCAGTGTCCTCACGTTGAAGCTCAGCCATCCGCACCACATCGACGATGCCAAGAAACGGTAAATCTTGTTCAGTGTCAGATGACGTCGGGGAAATAGGAGTACGAGACAGGCAGTCAGCATCTGTATGCTTATGTCCTGATCGGTAGACCACCGTTATGTCGTACTATTGAAGGCGGAGGCTCCAGCGGGCGAGGTGGCCTGATGGATCCCGTAGATTAGCAAGCCAACAGAGCGAATGGTGGTCACTGACCGCTCGAAATGGCCGGCCGTATAGGTAGGGTCGAAACTTACTAATGGCCCAAACGACTGCTAGGCACTCTTTTTCGGTGGTAGAGTAATTAGCCTCTGCTTTTGTGAGACTGCGGCTCGCGTAAGCGATCACACGCTCTGCGCCATTCTGCCATTGAACTAGAATGACTCCGATTCCCACGTTGCTGGCGTCTGTGTGGATCTCGGTGTCGGCAGTGTCGTCGAAATGTGCCAGCACTGGAGCTGTCTGCAGTCGATTGCGCAGCTCTACGAAGGCTTGTTGTTGTTCTTACGTCCATACGAAAGGTACATCTGGCCGTGTCAGTATTGTAAGAGGTTCCGAAATTTTCGAAAATCTTTCGACAAAACGGCCGTAGTACGCACAGAGTCCGAGTAATCGCTGAACAGCCTTTTTGTCTCCAGGACAAGGGAAATCGGCAACGGCAGCCAACTTCTCCGGATCTGGTCGAACACCCCCCGGGCTAACCACGTGACCGAGAAACTTGAGTTCCTGATAGCCGAAGTAGCACTTTTCGGGCTTGATGGTAAGGTTCGCTCTACTTATTGCAGTGAGGACACTTTTTAGCCTTGAAAGATGCTCGTCAAATGTGGTTGAAAACACAACGACATCATCCAAGTATACAAGACACGTCTGCCACTTTAGTCCAGCTAGTACAGTATCCATCATGCGTTGAAACGTGGCGGGAGCGGAACAGAGACCGAAAGGCAGCACTTTAAATTTGTAGAGCCCGTCAGGCGTCACGAACGCGGTTTTCTCACGGTCGCCCTCGTCAACTTCAATTTGCCAGTACCTTGACTTGAGATCTAGGGATGTAAAGAACTGGTCGTGGCTTAGACGGTCTAAGGCGTCATCAATCCGTGGCAGGGGGTAAACGTCGCGTTTCGTGACTTTGTTAAGCCGTCGATAGTCGACGCAGAAGCGTAGTGTGTTGTCTTTTTTCTTTACTAAGACAACAGGTGACGCCCACGGACTTGTCGAGGGTTGGATGACGTCATCATTCAGCATTTCTTGAACTTGACGCTTAATCACCTCTCTTTCCTTCGGGGACACACGGTATGGATGTTGGCGAAGAGGCCGCGCCGACTCCTCGGTAACAATGCGCTGTTTTGTAACGGTGGTACGCTGAACTTTCGATGTTGTGGAGAAGCAGTCCGAGAATTCCCTCACAAGGTTTAGCAGTCGCTCTTATCGTGAATCTGGCAAGTCTGGATTAACGTAATTGCGGCTTCCCAGGTCAGCACAAGCTTTTGCATGCGGTGAAGTCGTATCCAGTGTGCCGATATCAAAAAAGTCGGCGATTTCACTGAGAAAAGCGACAGTAGTCCCTCTAGGAACGCGCTAAAACTCATTGCTGAAGTTGGTCAGCAGAACTCGATAGCGTTTATCCTTTAACCGAACAAGGCATCGGGCTATGCATATGTTTCGTTTGAGCAGCAGCGGGATATTTGCCTCTGCAATACCTTCATAGTCGTTGAATTCATCAAAAACGTCGCAGGCTACCAAGGTGAATACGCTACTCTTCGGCGGTAACGTGACGTCATCGTCAACAATTTTCAAAGCATTGACGTAACTGCCGTGAGGGTTGCGCGCTAAAGCGTGTGCCGTAGAAAACGTCACTTGCGACTGTTGCAAATCAATCACGGCTCCATTATCACGCAAAAAGTCCAGTCCGAGAATTAGGTCCCTCGAGCAACTCGGCAGTATTACAAAATCTCCGAGGTACGTAAATCCGTGAATACTGACTCGCGCTGTGCACCGCCCCACCGGAGTAAGAAGATGGCCTCCTGCTGTACGTATCTGCGACCCAGCCCACTGGGTAGAAACCTTCTTCAGCCTGCAGGCAAGACCCATGCTCATACGGAAGTGTCTGCTCCAGTGTCAATTAGCGCCATTACTTCTTCGTCGTTCACAGTTACGGCAATGTTTGATGTCACCACTCTTCGCACCACGTTTGACTGCGTCTGTACATCTTTTTGCTGCTGTCGCTGTCATCGTAGTGGAGGATCTTCCGTAGAGTCAGCGTCAGCGGCCTCCCCTCCGGAGGTCGCTGAACTCAGTTTTCCCGACTTGCAGAACTGGGTGAACGGCGTCTTGGAGCGCCGCGTGAATAGGCTGGGCTCGTTGGCCTGTAGCGAGCAGGCGATGACGAGCGAGGCTCTTGTCACCGATGTTCGATACTGCGACGATTCTAGATGAAACTCTCTATTTCCTGTGGTCGCTCGCCAGGTCGTGGACGAGGGGCATTAGGCGAAAATCCACGGAGACCCACACGACGGTATGGACATGTTCGGTAGACGTGTCCGGCTTCCCCGCAGTGGAAACCAACGTTACTAGATACTTTTTTCAGTTTGCAAACTGCGGCGCCGCGAGTGTCACCCTTCCCTGTACCGGTCAAAAAGCCGCAAGCGCACCCCCTCTCGGCGGTGCCCGGACCCACGCCGGCGGAGTTACTGCAGTTGTGTTCTTATGCCGGGTGCTGCTTTGTTGCTTTCAAGTGTGCTTCGTAGTCATCGCTGTCACTGAGTCCCAGCAATATTTATTTCGACGTAACTTGCGTAGTGTGTGCTCTGGCTGCAACTTACTACGGTAACGATCAACGTGGTGCCCGGCGTGGCACCGACGCTGTCAGCGTTGGCGTGATCTGCATGGTGCCGGGTGTTTTTTAATGTCTTCAACTCAGTCATCGCTTTCCCTGTGAGCTACACAGCTCACATGTGTCATGTGACGGTTCTTGAATGTAAGAAAACATGCCTCGCTGCTTTGTGACTGGTTGCCGAAGTGGGTACGATTCGACTAAATCCGCGGCCGAAAAGAGACATTTTTTTCAAGCCTCCCGCTGACGAGGTGCGCCTTCAACTGTGGCGACGGGCTATACCGAGATCGGATACATTTAGACTTAATGCTGTGGCCCACTGTCAATGATTTTGTTTACATAGGCAATCGAATTTTAAAGAACAGGAACGCAAAAGAGCTGTATGAACAGAAGTCCGCAAGATTCGGGCATCGCGCTCACGTCTCTGCCGTGTGGCATCGCCTTAGCGGCTCAACTGGCGATTTACTTGCACACTCGTAATAACCTTCGCTCACCCTCTCGGGAAATAACTCCCATTACACAAAATTAACCGCGTAAATTTCGTTTAACATTGCGCGAAGGCTCCGTTACGATGCGGCGACCGGTCAAATACTAGATTACCTCAGTTTGCAAACTCCGCCGGGATGCGGCGGCGAAACGCGGCCCCCTTCGTTTCCCGCTCTCTAGGTGGCGCTTCCGACGCCATTTGACCTAGAGAGCGGGAAACGAAGGGGGCCGCGTTTCGCCGCCGCATCCCGGCGGAGTTTGCAAACTGAGGTAATCTAGTAACGTTGGTGGAAACAAAGGGGCCTGTGGTCGGGTGTACGCCAGATGTCACTGTTGTGTTTTGGGTTGTCAGTTTCGGTTTCGGATTGACATGTGAGGATGCCAGGGGGCGCCGCTCTGGCACCGAGGATTTCAAGGCGACTGTAAAATAAAGGCACTGTGTGTTAGGTAACCGTGGAGTGCGGTTGTTGTGCGTTCTTTCGGCGCTACGCGCCAACCTGTGTGTTCAGGCTGGTCGGTGCCCCGCCGGCCGCATACGTCTCCGCCGGCCGTCGTCTTCTTCTTCTTCTTCGGCTTCGTCGGAACCAGTACAGCAATGGCGACGAGGACTTGTAAGAATCCATTTCGTTCTCCGTGTTCGTGCTAACCCTAGACGCTCTTTGTTCCCAGCAAGGTGGCCACTGCGTGCTGCGTCGCTTCATTTCTTCATTCGGCTACGCCGCCTCTGCCTTCGTCGTCAAACAGTGTACTGGCGTCATTTTCTTCTCATCTGCACCTCTCCATTCTTCTTGCTTGAAATGGCGTCTCCTATTCCACCTCCCCTATTTCTTCATTCGCCCGGAGATCCGCCACTTCCGTGGGCGGGCTGGAAGTTGGTGTTTCAGGCCTACGCAGACGCGGTCGGGGAGGAGGCCAGCAAGCCCGAGCGTCGCAAGGCCCTGCTGCTCAACGCGTTGGACCCTGCCGGGTTAAAGCTCTTCTATACTTTGAAAGCCACCAACGCGTCGCCGACGCCAGCGTCGGGCGATGCCTTCAAGAATGCAGTTGCTCTTTTCGATGAGCATTTTAAAGATGTCTCGTGCGATTATCTCGCACGCGTAAAATTCCATGAAAGGCGACAATTGCCTGGTGAGCCAGTCACCGAGTTCGTTACTTCTCTTCGAACGCTCGCCGCGTCATGCGGCTTCGGCGCGCTCGAGGACGATATGATCCGCCATCAGCTTTTCATCGGGGTAGCCTCCCAAAACGTCCGCTGCCGCATACTTTAGAAGGGCTCCTCGATTTCATTATCCGAAGCCCTCTCGATTGCGCGAGAGGACGAGCTTATTCACTCCCAGTTGGAGCAATTCGCTCCGCTTTCAGTGCAGCAACTTTCTGCTGCGGGGGGCCAAGGCGGCGGCTCTTCGTTTCACGGGACGCGTCAACATGGCGGGCCTTCATCTTCGTCACGGCGCGGCGGCCAACATGGCGGCTCCTCTGCGTCACGGGGGCGAGGAAGCCCACAATATGGCGACCCCATTCCGCCAAATTCGGGTTTTCAGGAACAGCACCGAGCTCCTGATTCGCGTTCGCAATTTTCTTCTACAAGCGCAACCGCGCATTGCTTTCGTTGTGGATCGGCTCGGCATTTAGCCAATTTCGCGCAGTGTCCCGCGAGAAACTGCACTTGTCTTGCGTGCGGAAAAATCGGACATTTTCAGTCCGTATGCAATTCCCGTCCAACAAGTCTTCCTGAACCAGTTTCTTCGTCCGCTTCTTCGAGCACTGCACAGACAAATACGGTCACTGTTTTAAATGTGGATGGCCTCCACACTACGTCCGAGCCCAGCATCGTAGCTTCAGTGGGCCATGTGCCCTTGTCATTTCTCGTGGACACTGGTGCCTCAGTCTCTTTAATCAGTGCCGCTGACTTTCATAGTCATTTTTCCAACATTCGGCTTTTGCCTTCACACGTCGTTCTACAAACATATTCCAAGGAAACTATTGATAATTTAAGTCATTTTACAGCTCAGGTCTCCTATCGCAGTAGCACTGCTTCCATTACGTTTTATGTAACTGCCAATGGCAGCTCGCTTTTGGGACGTGATGCCATCAGGGCTTTGTCCATCAACATCGACGGTGCATCTATGACGTGTGCTCAAGTCGACGTCCAAGATGATCTTCCGGCCAACGCGCCTTCTGAATTCCACCACCTGTTCACCCGTGAACTGGGTTGTGTGCGCGGTTTTGTGCATAAAGTGATGCGTCGACCAGGTGTGTGCCCTGTGCGTGCCAAGCTGCGCCGCATTCCTCTTCTTCTCCGTGAGCAAGTCTCTGCTGACCTGTCTCGCCTTCAAGCCAGCGGAATCATCGAGCCTGTCTCTGCTTCTGACTGGGTTTCTCCACTGGTCGTCGTCAAGAAAAAAGATGGATCCCTTCGAGTATGCGTCGACTTACGAGAACCGAACAAGGCAATCGTCGTAGACGGGTTTCCACTTCCTCACATTGAAGAACTGCTTCATCAGCTCTCCGGAGCAGTATGTTTCTCCAAGCTGGACCTCGCGTCCGCTTATCACCAACTTGAACTTTCTGAGTGCAGTAGAGACTTGACCACATTTGTATCGCACGAAGGCTTGTTTCGGTTTCGCCGCGTGTGTTTCGGGCTTGCATCTGCCCCTGCAGTGTTTCAGAAAATGATGTCAATTATTCTTAAGGGTTGTAATGGCGCCCTTTGTTACTTGGATGATATTTTGGTGTGGGGACGTACTCGCGAAGAGCACGATGCTAACTTGGATACTGTTCTCAATTGCATCAGTGAATGTGGTATGAAACTTAATAACAAGTGCATCTTTTCTGTGAATGAGTTACAATTTCTAGGACATAATGTCAGTTCCCGCGGCTTGACACCTGTTGAATCTAAAGTTCAGGCCATTGTCAATACCCCACGGCCTACTGATGTTAAAACCTTGCAATCTTTTTTAGGTCTTGTTGGTTATTATGCCAAGTTTGTTCCTCACTATGCTGATGTTGTTGAACCACTGCGTACTCTACTTCGTCAAGCACAGCCTTTTAACTGGTCAGCTGAAGCTGAGCAGAGCTTCATTCAAGTTAAGTCAATACAGGCCTCAAAGCCAGCTGTTGGTATTTTCAATGAGAAGCTTCCCATCGTCATCACGACGGATGCGTCCGATGTTGGACTGGGAGCAGTGTTTCAACAAACCAGAGATGATCAGCTGATCACTATTGCTTTTGCATCTCGTACATTGACCCCTGCTGAACGCAGATATTCAGTAGGAGAGCGTGAAGCTCTCGCTTGTCTTTTTGCCTGTGAAAAATGGCATGTTTACTTGTGGGGCCGGCACTTCACATTACGTACAGATCACCAAACACTAGTTGCTCTTCTTTCTGCAGGATCCGAAGGCCGCCGCCCCATTCGCATTTCCCGTTGGTGTGCCAAACTCATGTATTATAATTTCAGTGTTCAATATTGTAAGGGTTCTAATAACGTGGTTGCTGATGCAGTGTCGTGCCTTCCTCTTCAGATACCGGTTACTGAAGAGTGGGATGAGGAAGTTGTTTCATTAGTTACTTCCTGCATTACTAAAGCTCAGCTTCAGGCAGCTACAGCTGCAGATTCCACTTTGTCTCAAGTTCTCAAATATTTACGTGAAGGATGGCCTTCCAAATGTGCTCTTGCTTCTGAATTCTTGCCTTACTTCGCAGTCCGACAGGAACTGTCTTGTGTCGAGGACTTGCTTTTCCGCGATGAACACGTGATTCCCCCTGCTTCTTTCCGTAACAAGCTAATACAGCTGGCCCATGAGGCCCATCCTGGCATTGTCCGCACCAAACAGAATCTCAGAGACAGGTACTGGTGGCCAGCCTTAGATAAGGAGGTCGAGCATGCAGTTTACAACTGCCATATATGACGGGCAGCTGACAAGTCTGCCAAACCTGCATTTTCTCCGTTGCAGCCAGTCCAGTGGCCTGATCGGCCTTGGCAGAAACTCGGCATGGACATCATCGGTCCTTTGCATAATGTTCCGCAAAATGCCCGGTTCATTGTTTCTCTCATTGACTACTATTCCAAATGGCCAGAGCTTTGTTTCAAACATACGGTTACTTCGGAGGTCATCATTGAGTTTCTGTCTTCAATCTTCAGCCAGGAAGGTTTTCCTGATGCCATAGTTACGGACGATGGTCCACAGTTTCAGTCCCAACATTTCGAGGCTTTTCTTTCACAACGAGGAATTCAGCACTTGAGGTCATCAGTTTTCTATCCCCAATCAAATGGGCAAATCGAGCGCTTTAATCGCGTTCTGAAAGAACATATCCAGATCACCAAATTAGAGCACCGTCCCCTCAAACAAGTCTTAACTGAATGTTTAGCTTCGTACAGGTTCACACCACAAGGCACCACTGGAGTGTCTCCTGCTCAACTTCTCCACGGTAGGCAACCGCGAGTTGCTCTAGACATAGTCTCTTTGCCTCGTAACATAGCAGTGTCTTCTCCTGATCAAATCCGCACCAGGATTTTTTCTCGTCAACTAGCAATGAAAAAGTATGTCGACACCCGTTGAGGTGCAAAGCAGTCCAAAGTTCGGACTGGTGATCTAGTCAAGGTTCGTGTGCCAGGCAAGCGCCCCAAGCATCGGGGTCCTTACAAAGTCTTGGGCCAGGTTAGCCCCACTTCTTTTCGCTTAAGTGATGGGAACATCTGGAATACTTCGCACCTTGTTATTTTTCATACGGATTCGCCTTCAACGCCTAAAAGTCTTCCTCATCACGTTCCGTCCGCGCCTTTCAACTATCCATCAGATTATTACATGTGGCCTCCATGTACAGGCATTTCTTCTTCAAGGGGGGAGGAGTTACCAGTCGGTGTCGCTGGTTCAAGTACACCAAGTCATACAGTCCACTTCGGACCTTCAAATACGGCTGAGATCGTTGAACCAGACTCCGTTCCGCAAAATTCTTCTGAAGCTCATGCTGCGAGCTCTGATGAGACCGCGAATTGCAACGCTCGTTCAGAGCCTCCACAATCTTCCACTGCTCTTGATGTGTCACATCAAAGCACAAGTGACCAAGGTGCAGACACACCTGATTCTACACCCAAAAGGGCCCGCCCTAAGCGGAAGCGGCAGAAGCCGCGTCTGTTCGAAGACTATGTGACGTAGAACTCTTGTTCCGAACAGTTGTGTACATTTTTTTGTTTCTCAGTGCATTTTCAGGACTTGTAGTGTGTGAGTTCGATGTGCCGTGTTCTGAATTTTCATGTGTTCTAATGTACATACCTTGTATATACTTTTGTATGGATCATGTATAAATATAAACAGTGTGTAGGTGTGCTTTTTTCGAGGAGGGGATGATTTTTGTGTTTTGGGTTGTCAGTTTCGGTTTCGGATTGACATGTGAGGATGCCAGGGGGCGCCGCTCTGGCACCTAGGATTTCAAGGCGACTGTAAAATAAAGGTAGTGTGTGTTAGGTAACCGTGGAGTGCGGTTGTTGTGCTTTCTTTCGGCGCTACGCGCCAACCTGCGTGTTCGGGCTGGTCGGTGCCCCCGCCGGCCGTATACGTCTCCGCCGGCCGTCTTCTTCTTCGGCTTCGTCGAAACCAGCCAGCCCGCAATACAGCAGTCACTCTTTCTCGGTCTTGCTTCGGCGATCAACGGTGAGCTGCGAGGGCGGAATCCTACCTCCATTTGCTGAGCGTGTCACTCATTGGGGTAAAATACGCTGGTTGAACTGCACGATGGAGGACGTCGCACTGCTTCCGCGTAGCTCACCTCGACGCAGTGCCTCTGTTGTGGCGCCTCGGATGGTTGGGGAGCGTGAACGGCTTGCCGTAGCTCGGCGCGTACCATCTCCGCAATGGAGAGCTGCTCTGCCGGTGAAGCAGTCACCTGCATCTTTTGTAGCTCTTCCTTAATGGAGCTCTGATAAGCTCTCGCAACGCGCTGATGTCATTGCCGAAAGTGACAGAAGTGACCTCACTAGGGTTTACACCACGGTTATACTGCCTAGCACGCTGTTGAAGGGCCCTTTCCATGGCAGTGGCTTCCTCATGGAACTCCGCAAGTGTCGCAGGCGGGTTTCGAATCGGGCCGGCAAAAATCTCTTCTTTAACACCACGCATTAGGTGGCGAACTTTCTTGGATTCGGACATACAGGGCTCTGCACGCCTGAAAAGCCGATCCATGTCCTCTACGTAGGTCGTCACCCTTTCGTTAGGGCCTTGAACCCTTTCCTCTCTAGCACGCTCCGCTGTCTCTTTCCTGTCCTCTCGGGTAAACGCATTGAGGAACTGCCGTTGAAACTCATCCCAAGACGTAAGCGCTGCTTCATGGTTCTCAAACCACGTTTTCGCGGAGTCCTCCAGGAAGCAGTACACATAGCGTAGCTTACGCTCTGGGGTCCAATCGTTGATGACGGCGACCCGGTTGAAATGCTCGAGCCAGTCATCGGCATCTTCAAAATGTCTTCGGCGTCTTGGGCTGGTTGATAACCAGGTGCGCTGGTGCTGGCGCGGTGACGTTAGGCGGTGTTTGATTCATAGTCCTCTGACGTTCAGGCAGCGAACCGTGCTGTGGCTCGAGTCCCTGGAGACGACGGCTGGAACGTACGTGCACAGGGGTAAGCTCGGCTGAGATACTCGATGGACTTGCGTCCGGGGTGCTCTCAGGGGACCGTATCATCTACCGTACCCAGCACTTCCACCAGAAAATGTCACAAAGACACAGGCTCGCAGGTACAAAATAGGGCGTTTACTTCCGTAACCCAAGGGCCAGAAGCGCGAACACCAGAGCACGCGCACACAGAACTACTTCGTCGTCCTCTTCAGAGGCTGGCTACTATAGTTGCCAGCCTACCTCGTGTCAATATGTCATGTGAACAAACCGCCGCAAGAGCAGGAAGATCAAGACAAGTAAATCATTACATTCATCACATTCATTTTATGACTAGTTATTTATGCTCGTCAAACCGTCATGTTATGACATACCTATTTTGGTGTAGATCTCACAATCGAAACGGCCCGGAGAGCTAAAAGTGGTAGGTGTCTAGACAGACAGACAGACAGACAGACAGACAGACAGACAGACAGACAGACAGACAGACAGACAGACAGACAGACAGACAGACAGACAGACAGGACAGACAGACAGACAGACAGACAGACAGACAGACAGACAGACAGACAGACACAGACAGACAGACAGACAGACAGACAGACAGACAGACAGACAGACAGACAGACAGACAGACAGACAGACAGACAGACACAGACAGACAGACAGACAGACAGACAGACAGACAGACAGACAGACAGACAGACAGACAGACAGACAGACAGACAGACAGACAGACAGACAGACAGACAGACAGACAGACAGACAGACAGACAGACAGACAGACAGACAGACAGACAGACAGACAGACCAGACAGACAGACAGACAGACAGACAGACAGACAGACAGACAGACAGACAGACAGACAGACAGACAGACAGACAGACAGACAGACAGACAGACAGACAGACAGACAGACAGACAGACAGACAGACAGACAGACAGACAGACAGACAGACAGACAGACAGACAGACAGACAGACAGACAGACAGACAGACAGACAGACAGACAGACAGACAGACAGACAGACAGACAGACAGACAGACAGACAGACAGACAGACAGACAGACAGACAGACAGACAGACAGACAGACAGACAGACAGACAGACAGACAGACAGACAGACAGACAGACAGACAGACAGACAGACAGACAGACAGACAGACAGATAGACAGATAGATAGATAGATAGATAGATAGATAGATAGATAGATAGATAGATAGATAGATAGATAGATAGATAGATAGATAGATAGATAGATAGATAGATAGATAGATAGATAGATAGATAGATAGATAGATAGATAGATAGATAGGGTAAAAGTCGCTGAACTATGCTAAGAAACGCTTCGCATTTAAAATTGGGACGTAGTGACCAGAGATGCCGCCAGGTGCCGCCACGACTTGCCCCCTTGTAAAGACCCAAGATCAAGGGGCTTTACCCCCATGGCAGACAACCCACGATCGTTGTGGTGCACTCATGTGGGTGCGTTCTTTTCATTCTTTTGCTTGTTTGTAATGCGTGTATCAAGTAATTCACAAATTAAACGCCTCGAATGCAACATTCTAGCTGTAAGAAGCCTTGTAGTGGTTGGCTCCGGGATGTTCACTATGGGGCCTGAATATCTGCGCTAGCGCTTTTGCGTCCCCCTCTAAGCGCAGACAAGCGAAAAAATACGCAACACGTAACCAGGAGAACGCAAGCCTTATTTCACCTTTTGCAGCGGCGCCCCACCTCAACCACTGCCTAGCAGCTGTGAAGTGCAATCTTGTAAAAAGTTCAAATCTTAAACGGGGTATTTATGACGCAAATAAAGACGAAATATGGTATGAACGATGCATGCGATGACCCGAGTAAGTTTTTGTGACCTTCCCATAGCCCTTCGAGCATATAATGTCCACATGCCCCGCCGAGGTGGTCTGGTAGTTGAGGTACTCGACTGCTGACCCGCAGGTCGCAAATCGAATCCCGACTGTGGCGACTGCATTTTCAATGGAGGCGGAGAGGCTGTATGTGCTCATATTTGGGTGCATGTTAAACAACTCCAGGTGGTCGAAATTTTCGAAGCCCGCCACGGCGTTTCTAAAAATGATTTTGGGGGTTTTGGGACGTTAAACCCTACATATTAATCAATCGGTCCGCAGATAACGATAGAAGATGACAGTTGCGCAGTCGTCTGGGAGCTTTTGTGTCTAGCTAACAGCTGATGGAAGCGTGCGACAATACCGGTGGATTACTGCACTGTTGTTGCAGCGATTTCTCGCATATACATATATCACACTTTATTGCACGTGGCCACTGTTCGAGCATCGCTGGCACTATCGCGTGTCTCGTACCAGCAATATGACCACAGTTTTATCACTCTAACAGCGCTATATGAGGCATATGATTGAGAACGCAGCTCTTGCGCACTCTCTTTTTCTAATGGGAATGTTTTCTGGGAACTCGAATATCATATTTCTGGTCTAAAGCATTTGCTGTTCCTAGCTAACTCATTTTGAGGGCCCCTCTTCTATTCCAAGAGCTTTCAGCATGAGCCCACATGGTACTTCCCATGAATAATTAATGAAACATACTTTTGAAACACACGCTAAAAATTAATAAAACATACACTATTCCTAATGCAGCGCTGTAGCTTCGGCTGTCAATTATTTCATTCACATCAAACATTTTATGCATGATGTTATGTACTGAACGAAGCACACCGAGGGCCTCTGTTGCATGCAAAGATGTAGGCATAAATTTCTTCAGGAGGTAAGGGTGGACGGGCACAGTCAGGCAAATGATCATTTTGCGCTCTTTGTGACATGTCGAAAAAAATTCCGCCATATCCACGAAGTGAATGATGATGAGTGGGCGAAGCTGCGGAGGTAAACCTGGTAAACCATGAATCCTCTGTACATTTTGCCCACTCGATTTTATTACATCGCTCCCCCTAGCGTACGTCGCCGCACTAAATCGAACGATTGCCTTCAACCAATGACACGCGCCATATGTGACATCATTCCTATTTTATAAGATCTCGCGTCTTTCATCAACTACAAGTACCGCTTTCTAGTAAAACTACAAGAACTAAACGAGAGGTGGCTACATACAGGAGACGGTACCGCCATCTAGTGAACACTGCAAGAACTAAACTAGAGGTGGCTACATACAGGGGACGGTACCGCCATCTAGTGAACACTGCAAGAACTAAACTAGAGGTGGCTACATACAGGGGACGCACAGCCCACGCCCTACGGAGCTTCGCCCCTAAAAAATTGGCGGTGAGGGGGGCATGGCACCCCCTGCCTACGCCACCGGTGTCTGGTGGCATTCGCCTTCTTCACTGTGATGCCAGAATTCACCCTCTGATGGTACGGCCCCAATATCCGCTAGAAATAAGCATAAATCGTTTGCTCGGGGACGAAAATTGAATTTTCATACAAGTTTGCGTTCAAAAACATTCCTAGATAGCTGTATTCACACTTTATTAACAGAAAGAAAGGAATAAGTAAGCTTATGGGTATATGTTTTTTTCTTCAGAATCAATCTCGCAGAAGCATGAAGTGTAAATAATCCAGTCCAAACATTGTTCTATAACGATACTTTAATGCTACTGAAGGAAAATTTAATCTGCAAGGAAAAAGTTGCTACTTGCGAGTGGCAATTTATTGCACAAAAGCGTGTAATGGTGCAGTTCACAATATTTCTAGTGAAAAGGGTGAACAGTACAATAAAGGACGTAAATCAAACTACTTTGCACCACACGTTTTACTAAGAGCCCATCGGCATCACATTGTAAGCCATCAAGAGTCATCAGCATCACAAGGTAAGCCAGAACTAATATTCAGCCCCTCTCAAAGCAAAACACTGCCGTAGAATCCAATAAACACCGCTTTCAGGATGGGACAAAACTTAGTTGCCACTATTATCAATGCAGGCATGTAATATGCGGTGGCTCTCACCACTCTTCAGATATGCGGTTCTGCTGCAATTTCACCGGCTGATATTGGAGCAATCACTGCCGAATACAACTACATTGTCATGATCACGCCTTAATTATTCGAACGAACCAGAAGATATTGTCACGCGCTGAGAGCTCGAACGAACGTACAAAGAGACGCGACTGTCCAAAATCTCAGAGACAAAGAAGGACGTCTCCGCTGGCACGGGTAGCTCGTCTTCGTCTTCCTCGTTCACCGGCACAGAACTGACCCACTGTTCACTGGCACAGAACACCAGGTGGCATTACTCCTCCTCCCAAGAGAGCATCGACACGATGCTTAAACAAAAGTGTGCACAGCAGTGGGTCGAAGTAGGTAACATAAAGAAACATTAAACAAATTAGTGCACGAGAAAAAATGCGTCCTGGGCCCGCAAATCGGAAATAAACCGCATTCACTGTTCACATGAAGAGTTCACTGGCACAAGAAGAAAATTCGCATCACCGCGTAAAGTATGGTTTTAGGCGGACTACATGTGCCCCGCCGCGGTGGTCAGTGGCTAAGGTACTCGGCTGCTGACCCGCATGTCGCGGGTTCGATTCCCGGCTGCCGCGGCTGCATTTCCGATGGAGGCGGAAATGTTGTAGGCCCGTGCGCTCAGATTTGGGTGCACGTTAAAGAACCCCAGGTGGTCGAAATTTCCGGAGCCCTCCACTACGGCGTCTCTCATAATCATATGGTGGTTTTGGGACGTTAAACCCCACATATCTATCAATCAATCAGGCGGACTACATGTACAGTCTCTGGGCGTCGTAACCTGCACTGGGATGATGGCGAGCCTCCGTCTGGAACCACTTCGTAGTTCACGTCGCTCACACGTCTGAGTACTTTGTAAGGTCCAAAGTACTTCCTCAAGAGTTTCTCACTGAGACCTCGCCGCCTAATGGGTGTCCAAACCCAAACTTGGTCACCAGGTTCATAATTAACTTCTCGATAGTGGGTGTTGTACCGCCGTGCATCTGCGCACTGTTGAGTTCGAATGTGCACACGGGCCAGTTGACGTGCTTCCTCGGCGCGCTGAATGTACTCATTGATGTCGGGGGCTAATTGGTCGAGCTTGTCGATGTCCTCATATGGAATCATGGCGTCCAGCATAGTTCTAACATCTCGACCATAAGCGAGCCGGAATGGTGTGAAGCGTGTAGTTTCCTGCGTCGCAGTGTTATACGCAAATGTTACGTACGGCAGGATGTCGTCCCAAGTTTTGTGCTGCACATCCACGTACATAGATATCATGTCAGCTAGCGCTTTGTTTAGCCTTTCTGTTAAACCATTACTCTGAGGGTGATACGCAGTGGTCTTTCGATGGGTTGTGTAACTCAACCTGAAGATATCATCCAAGAGTTTCGCTGTGAATGATGTCCCTCGATCAGTGATGACATGTGACGGGGCGCCATGCCGTAGCACAATTTGATGCATAAAAAACTGGCAACTTCAGATGCGGTCCCTCGTGGCAACGCTTTCGTCTCAGCGTAACGCGTCAAATAATCGGTTGCGACAATAATCCATTTGTTGCCAGAAGAAGACAAAGGAAACGGGCCTAGGAGGTCCATCCCCACTTGTTCAAACGGTGTACGTGGTGGATCGGTTGTAGATGGCCTGCAGGCTTTAGATGTGGTGTCTTGCGACGCTGGCATTCACGGCATCCCTTCACGTAGCGTTTGACACAGGCAGACATTTTAGGCCAGTAGTAGAGTTGTCGCACCCGATCCATAGTTCTCGAGTAGCCCAGATGGCCAGATGTGGGCTCGTCGTGGCAAGCTAATAAGACGTCATCGCGGAGGGCTTCAGGCATGACGAGAAGATGAGATCTGTCACCAGCACCGGTGTTCCTTTTTTTTGTATAAGACGCCATTCCGTAAGCAAAATGATGGCAACATTCACGACATCGGACGAGGAATAGGCACGGTGCCACCTTCTAAGTGATCTATAATCAGTGTTAGATCGACGTCATTTCGTTGATTATACATCAGATCCGACCCGCTGAGAGTTGCCACGAAGGTGCCATCTTCTTCTGCGATTGTACTGGCGGCTTGAAGAGGTGCTCGTGATAGCGTGTCGGCGTCTTCGTGCTTTTTGCCTGACTTGTACACGTTGGTGACATCAAATTCCTGTAGGTGAAGACTCCATCGTGCTAATCTTCCAGAAGGGTCTCGTAGATTGGTCAACCAGCACAAAGCATGATGGTCAGTCACCACTTTAAATGGTCTTCCATAGATATATGGCCTAAACTTTGTAATTGCCCAAATGACCGCGAGACATTCTTTCTCTGATGTAGAATAGTTAGATTCTGCGCGAGACAGTGTGCGACTTGCGTAGGCTATCACCCGTTCAATGCCATCTAGTCTTTGTGCCAAAATAGCTCCAAGACCAATATTGCTGGCATCAGTGCGTACTTCAGTGTCAGCATCTTCATCGAAGTGGCCGAGCACGGGAGGGGAAGAAAGCCAGTGCTGTAGTTCCGCAAAGGCAGTCTGCTGTTCGTCAGCCCAGACAAATGGTGTGTCATCACGCGTGAGGCGTAATAGTGGCTCCGCAATGTTAAAGAAATTTTCAATAAAACGCCGGTAATAAGCGCACAGACCCAGAAATCGTCAAATACTTTTCTTGTCAGTTGGAGGTGGAAAAGCGGTGACGGCAGCAGTTTTGTCAGGATCAGGCCGAACACCAACGGCGCTCACGACGTGACCAAGAAACTTTAATTCTTCGTAACCGAAATGACATTTCTCAGGCTTGAGTGTGAGATCGGCCGATCTAATGGCTTCGAGCACATTCCGAAGGCGACGAAAATGCTCGTCAAACGTTTCTGAAAATACAACGACATCATCGAGGTAGACGAGACAGCTTTTCCACTTGAGGTCTGCCAGGACGGTGTCCATCATTCTCTGGAATGTGGCTGGAGCGGAACAAAGGCCGAAAGGGAGCACTTTGAATTCATAAAGGCCATCCGGCGTTACAAAAGCGGTCTTTTCCTGGTCGCGTTCATTGACCTCTATTTGCCAATAACCGCTCTTCAAGTCGACGGACGAAAAATACTTCGCGCGTCGCAGCTTGTCCAGAGAATCATCGACTCTGGGCAACGGATACACGTCTTTCTTTGTGACATTGTTCAACTTTCTGTAGTCGACACAAAAGCGAAGCGTGCCATCTTTCTTTTTCACAAGAACGACTGGTGACGACCAAGGGCTGCTTGAAGGCTGTATCACGCCATCCTGAAGCATTTCCTTAACCTGCGTTTGAATCGCGTGCCGTTCGGTTGGCGAAACACGGTAAGGCTGCTGCCGTATGGGATGCGCGTCGTCGTAGGTGATAATACGGTGTTTCGTTATCGGTGTTTGACGTATCTTTGAATAACGTGCAAAGCATGCGTGGAACTCCAGCAACAGCTCGCTCAAACGCTGCTTGTTCGCTTCAGAAAGCGTTGGATTGATGTCGACGCTGCGGAACGGTGCTTCAGCAGTGTCGATGGCCTCGAAAGCAAAACACTCTGTGACATTGGCGATTGGGTCGGTGTAGGCGATGACAGTTCCGGGAAAAAGGTGCCGGTGCTCGTAGCTGAAGTTTGTGACAAAAACGTTGCAGTGATCATCACGAAGGTCGACAAGGCTTCTCGCTACGCAGACACCCTGAGACAGCAAAAGCGAGTGATTGCTTTCTACGACTGCTTCACCGTGCATCACTCCGTCCCATGCCACCTTAACCACAACAGTTGCACGGGGTGGTAACGTGACAGCGTCGTCGACGACGCGAAGAGACACTCGGGAGTGGCTGGGGTCGGCGTAAACTGTTGTGGCGTTTGTGGTCGCGAAAGTGACTTGACGTCGTCTAATGTCAATTATAGCACCATGCTCCCTGAGAAAATTCATGCCAATGATCAGGTCTCGAGAACACTGCCGGAGAATGCTCAAACTGGCAACAAATGTACAACCGCGGACTTGCAGTCTTGCCGTGCACATACCGAGTGGCGTGACGATATGCCCGCCAGCTGTACGAATTGGCGTTCGGTTCCAAGGCGTCGTTACTTTCTTGAGAAGGGCGGCCAGCTTTTCGCTCAATATGGAATAGTCCGCACCAGTGTCCACTAAAGCGCTGACTTCGCGACCATCTAGCAGAACAGGAATATCTAAGGAAACTCTTCCGCAATCAGCCGGTGGTGTCGTTGTCGATGTATCGTCCGTATCTTCAGTCCGCGTCGATAGGGGGTCTTGAGAATGACCAGTCTGAGCGGCCTTGCCCCTGAAGGTCGCTGAGGCTAGTTTTCCCGACGCGGGCTAGGTGACCGGCCTTGCGCCACGCCCGCATAGGTGCGATGATTCGGCGGGAACCACCGCGGTGATTGAGAGCGTGAGTGGTGCCGAGATGTCGATCCGCGCTACTGAGCAACGTAGTCAGCGATTTCCGGAGGCCGCTGGCCGAACCTAGGAGGTGGGGAGTTGGCCGAAAAACCACGAAGTCCCAGCTCTCGATAAGTGCACTGTCGGTAGATGTGCCCAGGTTCACCACAGTGATAGCAAAGGGGACGTCTGATTTTCGCGGAATTGGTCGGCGGTCACTGAGGTACGGGCCCGCTTGGACTGCCTGAAGCATGGCTGGGGCTGTGGTATAAGGCGGAGTGAAGTGTGGTGCAGGTTGGCGCAGAGTTTGCTCTGTCGGAAGCATGGCAGAGGCCGCGGTGGGAAGCGGAGCCAAAGGTGGTGCTGGCTGGAGCAGAGTTCGCGCATACGACATGCGAGGGAAGTCATTTAGGGGTCGCGGCTCTGTCTGACAAGACGGTTCTCGTAGTGCCTGCTGAACTTCATCTCGGACGATGCCAAAGAACTGACAGTGGACGCCGAGGGTACAGATGACTTCTGCAGTTCTTCGCGAATTACAGAGCGTATGAGCTCTCGGAAGAAGTCGACGTGGGCCCCCAAACCACCCATGTAGTCCGTAGCAGAAGCAAAGTTCACTTGTCGCTCATACGTCTGAATCCGTTGCCGAAGCGTGCTTTCAATCAGGACGGCTTCAGCAAGAAACTCTGACGTAGTCTTGAGGGTGCTGCGTACAAGACCACCGAACAACTGCTCCTTCACTCCACGCATCAGGTATCGCACCTTCTTCTCTTCCGGCATGTGAGGGTCGGCTCGTCGAAAAAGACGCGTCATGTCTTCAACATACATCGCTACGCCTTCATTTGGCATTTGCATACGGCACTGGAGTTCACGTTCAGCTCGCTCTCGGCGATCGGGACTTGCATACGTTTTGAGAAGCCGGCGTTTGAAGTCCACCCATGACGTCAACACACCTGCCCGGTTTTCGTACCAAACACGTGCCCCATCATTCAAACTGAAGTAGACATGTCGGAGCTTGTCTGTGTCGTCTCACATGTTATGAGCGGCAACGAAGTCATAGTGGACTAGCCAATCTTCAACATCCTCATGGACAGCACCATGAAAGGGATTCGGCGTTCGTGGTTTGAACAACGTATATTGCAATGGCGTTGCGCCTTCCATACCGGCTGTGTTGGAACCGCTTGGGACGGCGCTGCCTGGAATAGTTGGGGCCGCCATCTCTTCTGAGAGAAGTCCGAACTCAGGGTCCAGTCCACGGATCCTGCGGCTAGCACGGTGAACAGGCGTAACCACCGGTATGGGGCTGGAGCTTCTTGTACTGGGAGGGGTTCAGTGCATAGGGTACCCAGTACCTCAACCAGTTGTCACGCGCTGAGAGCTCGAACGAACGTACAAAGGGACGCGACTGTCCAAAATCTCAGAGACAAAGAAGGACGTTGGTTGGTTGGTTGGTTCCTCAACACCTTGGCACAACCCACCTAGGGGGATAGGCCATGATTGGGACGGTGCCTTGCTTTTTAAATTAATTCACTTCTTGAAAGAGAGGGTTGGATTAATTAGGTAATATAGGTAATAATAAAAAGGTGTTACATTAAAAAAAGAACCTTGAAAAGAAAACATATAAACATACAAAAAAGAGAAAAAAAATAGATAACTCAACTGAAGTTATTCATTTTTTTTAGAATTCCATTCTTTTAGATTCTCGTAAGAAACTTGTAACAGCGGTAAAAACGCTCCTGTGGCTGAATCCAAATGCGACTGCGCCAAATGAAAGAATCACCGGAAGTGTAAAGTTTAAGCCCAACTTTCGTAGGGGTTCTTCTAGTAGATTTTCCCTTTGAGTTTTCAATTTTCGGCATGACAAAAAGAAGTGATCCAAAGATTCCCTCTCATTACAATAAAGGCACAAAGGCGAGTGTGCCAGACCCGACCTGTGAAGGTAAAAGTTCAATAAGGGGACTCGACAACGCAGCCTGGTAATTACTATTTCTTCCTTCCTTGATGAACACCACTTGTTCTTCCAAGGGAACTTTAGATGTGTGAAGTCTGATACAAACAAAGGGGATTTTTCAAAGTTATTGGTCGTTGTGCGTTTTTCAAAGCGTGCTGCTGTTATATATTCAGAAGTAGGCAAAATAGGTAAAACAGGACAATCAAGGGAAGATACAGCTAGTGCATCTGCATGCTCATTTAGAGCTAAACCTCTATGGCCTGGTACCCAAACTAGTCGGACGAGTCGCACATGTCTAGGAATGAGCGAGTAGAAAGTTTCTAAGGTACGCGAAAAAGTTGGTGAGCTTAAGGCAGTACAGACCGAAAGACAGTCTGTTATAACAATCACCTCTGATAGATCTTGCGGCACTTTACGCAATGCAAGGACTATTGCCAGTAGTTCTGCTTGGTAAATAGGTGTAAAGTCGGGTAATCGAATTGCGAAAGCCCAATCTAGAGAGAATGATACGATTCCTACCCCAGCCTTCTCACCATAAACCGAAGCGTCAGTCGCTATCACAGTGGATGTTTCTAGATTGGCCAAATGATCTTCCAAAATGCCATTTATATACTGATATGGTAAAGTTTTTGCATTCTTGGGATATATATCGTCAAATTCTATCCTAATTGCATCTACAGTGTTGAGCACAAGTGTTTCCCAAAGGTTAACTCTTAAGGGCTCCAAAAGTTTCTGAGTAAATATTACTTGAGGACACCTTAATTTAGGCCATTGGTGGTTGAAGAATGAGGTATGCTGGTTAATGAACACATACTGTGCCCTCCGCTGAGGTGGTGCATATATTTTAAGGAATGTACGTACTGTTAGAATATGAAATCTTTTGATAAGAGAAGGCAGGCGGGATTCTTCGTATAGGATATTGTTGGCAACATATTTGGGTAGCCCTAGGCATAAGCGTAAAGATTCGCGTTCTAGCAGAATCAGTGGTCGAACTCTGTAGGCCGGAGCGCCAGAAAACAAAACACAGCCGAATTCTAGTATCGGTCGAATGTACATGCAATATATCATAATGAGCACGTCTCTACGCAAACCGGCACGATAATTACTGAGCCTGCGCAGCATCCCTACGGCACGTGCTCCTTTAGCGGCCATGTTTTCTATGTGGGGGCTCCAGTTTAGTGTTTCGGTGTAGGTTACCCCCAAGTACCTAACTGACTCGACCTGAGGTATGGTGTCCTGCCGGTACGTTAGTGAAATTCGCACTGGGGCATTTTGTGCGAAAACTATGATTGTACTTTTGTTTGTATTGAGGCATAGGTTGATATCCTCCAGCCACGTTTCCAGACTATTCATGTATGTCTGCAGAATCAGGTATAGTGTGTGAATATCCGCCGACGCAGCAAAAAATGCAATATCATCGGCATACACATAGACCTGTACATCTTGCTGTATGGGAATGGAACATAGTAGAGCATTAAATAATAAGGGCGATAGTACTGATCCTTGCGGTATACCTCTCGTTTGCCTGTATACTGAAGAGTTGACACCAGATTGCGAGCAGTAAAATTCTCTATCACCTAAGAAAGCATGGATCCAGGCCACAAAGTATTGAGGCAGTCCTAAATTCTGAAGTGAATCTAGCAGTTTAACATGCTCCACGCTATCATAGGCTTTTGTGATAGCCAAGGTTACCAAAGCGGAGTATTGTTTCTGATAGCGAGCAAGTTGTATTCTGCTTTCGAGATCCACGTGCGCACACCAAATGGAGCAACCACGCCTGAATCCAATCTGACATGGGCTCAGTGTCAGTTTTTCTGACATCCATCGATCTATACGTCTATATAAAATTCTTTCCACTAGTTTTACTAGGTTCGATGTAAGTGAAATGGGCCTGATATTATCTAAGGTAAACCCAGCGCCTTGCTTTTTTAATAATGGAATCACTTTTGTCATTCTCCAATCAGGTGGGATCCAAGAGCTTCAAAGTGAGTTATTAATAATTTCGAGTAGGCCAAGTGGGAATATTTTATGCACAGATTTTATCACTGATGTCGTCATGCCATCAGGACCAGGAGCCGAATGGGGTAGTGTTCTGACTACGTTTGCTAATTCTGCAGGCGTAACCTCTTCAAAATCCTCAGCCCTTTGGGGGGACTGGGCTTGGTATGAGAGAAGTGTCGTAAAGCGACTTTCTAGGCCCTGAGCTATATCTTCTAGAAGGGCCTTCAGTTCAACTGGTGATGATACTACAGATTCTATATTTCTTTGTACCGGAAGAACTTTGAGTTCTCAGAAAGCGAAAAAGTGCTTTTCTATTGACCGGCTTTGACAGGAACTCACATCGGTCGTTGTTAAATTTGTCCTTCGCATTAGCGATGGTTCTCTTAAAAATAGCGGCTGCATACTTGTAATCACTCCAGTTCCTGGGACACTGGTTGAAGATTAATTTTTTCCATGCAGCCTTTCTTAGTCTATAAGCCCGCGAACAGTCCGCATTCCACCAAGGGTTGGTAGACGGTTTAGCGCTTTCAATGGTGAATTTTGATTTATTTAACGACTCTTTTAAAATGTCGCTAATTCTGATGGCGTCTAGTTCTGCATCATTCGTTTTATTAGATAAAGCGCCTTGTAAGGATTTCTCGAAAGCATTAAAGTTTACATGTGTTACGGCAGATCTATTCTTGGAGGTTGTTGGACATACCACCTCGAACAGTATTGGCATATGGTCACTACTTGTTCCCGAGTTAATCGCAGACCATGATAAGATGGAGAGGTTAGCGTTAGAAAAAGTTAGATCGAGTACCGAGGAGGACTGATTACACATAAAAGTAGGAGTTTTTGTGTTTATGCATATAAAGTTATTATTGTTCACCCAATCCCATAAACGTTTGCCATTCAGATCAGTTTTAAAACCCCAAGATATATGATGAGAATTGAAGTCACCTACTAATACAATATCTTTTTGGCAATATTGAACTGCAGTATCTAGGACGGAAGAATTTAGAACACCCGCAGGAAAATAAGCATTAATAAATGAGAATGGGAGGGACCCAGGAATAGTAATGCTTATTGCTAAAATCTCGCTTTCTGAAGCCAATGACTGATAAATAATTTTAGCTCTATGGGCGATTTTAGATGATATAAATATTGCCAAACCTCCACCCCGAGTTGGGCGGTCTAGACGAAATGTGCGGTAATTTTTAATCCTAAAATACTTATTTTCTGCAAGCCAAGTTTCTTGTAAAGCAACAATATCAGGGGAGTAATTATCGCAAAGTTGAAGTAAATCTGTGGCTGCTGAAAAAATGGAGCGGCAATTCCACTGTAGTACTTTTAAATTCCCTATTTTGAAGAGATACCAGCAGCACTCACTGCTTTCTCTAAGATGCTATCCTTTAAAAAATCTTTTTTTGATGGGTTTTCCTTTTGATATCTCTTATTTCTTGATTTAGGACTAATTGAGGACCGTTGTGCCTCAGGAGAAGCACGTTGTTTCATATTTCTTGAGTCGGAGTCCATTTGTTCTGGTTGTGAGACATGAGAATCGGAGTCCGAGCTCCAATCTAGGTCTTGTACAAGAGGCTTAATTATTCTACGGCCAGTGTTCGGCGTGTCTGGCTTTGACTTCGAGGGGCCTGGTTCCGATGGAATATCAGTAACCTTAACTGGTGAAGGGGGCACGGTAAGTTGGTTACCTCCCTGCAATATTTGATTCAACTGAGTGCTCACTATTTGTGCCAATGACTCCGTTAGGCTCACGAATAGAGATTCCATAAGTTTCGTCATGGCCTTTTCCACCGTTGATGTTATTAAATCAGGCAACGATGAGTCAAGCATCTGGTTTGCCCGGTTGGCAACGGAGGCATAGCCACGTGAGCGCTCAGAAAGAATAGATCGGGCCTCACGCCGGGAGCATCGTTGTTGTTCGATGATCTCTAGAAGTTGCAACTCACATGTCCTCATGGGGCAACTTTCATCGTCAGCCGCGTGATTTCCTCTGCATAGACAGCATCTCACCTCGTGGGTTGAACATTCGTCGGGTTTATGTTGGTCAGAACATGTGCGACACCTCACATCCGATCTACATCCCTTGATGGTATGCCCATACCTCCAGCATTTTTTGCACTGCAGTGGACGAAGGGATAGTGCATCAACACGATAAATTAGTGGCCATGCCTTAATTTCAGTTGGTCGAGCCGTGCCGACGAAAGTCACAATCACTGATTCTGTGGGGACCTTTTTGTTCTCAACGTTACGCGAGCATCGAAACACAGAGACTGCTCCTGCGGCCGCAAACATTTCAAGTATTTCGGGTGGTGTAAGGCTCAAGTCCACTCCTCGAACTAGTCCCTTCACACAGGCCAAATGGGCAGGTACGAAACAGCTCACCGGATTTGAGGCAAACGTTGTGCATTTTAGAAGATCTGTGATGCAGGCCTGGTCCGGCGAGCAGCACAGGATGCCTCCACGCCCAAATTGACGCACCTCAGTAATCAATTGGTAATGATCGGAAATCTTCCGGAGTTCTTCCTGAATTAGTTTCGGGTTTTTCATGCGAATAGACTCGCCGTTGGTTGGAACCAGGGCCACAGGAACGCTCTTCAGACCACTGCGTAAAAATAGATCGATTGGCAAATCACTGTTAGGAAGGGACGCCGACCAGGCAGAATATGCCTGGCCGGGAGAGGAAAGAGACATCAGGTTAATAGGCTTAACAGCACCGCCCGATCCGGCCGCTCCCCCACAGGAGGAAGCACGAAAGTGCCCTTGAAGCAGTCAGGAAGCCCCGGAATGAAATCTGCTAGCTCACGACACCAGGCACCGCACAGCTGGTCAGGGAGAAGCAGCAGCAGTCTCCGATTGTTCACGATTGTTCAGCAGCAGTTCAGTGGCAATTATTGTACAAAGATGCTCGATTTTGGCGCGTCTCCGCTGGCACGGGTAGCTCGTCTTCGTCTTCCTCGTTCACCGGCACGGAACTGACCCACTGTTCACTGGCACAGAACACCAGGTGGCAATATGGTCAACCACGATGGAAGCAACAGCGTCATTCTGTCAATTCAAATAGAGTGATATACTTGCCACCGTGCACCCTCTGGTGCGCGAAGACAGACGGCACAGCTGTGTCCTTCAGTCGTCTTCTCCGACAAACACCTGAGGGTACTTTGTTGCAGTCCAAGGAACGAAAATGCGCAGAACAGACACGAGCACAGTGCGTCGGCGGTTGACCAACGGCCTTCTCCCATCGCTTTTTTCTGTCGGCTCGGCGGGGCACCAAGTGGTAGGATATCCCAGCCGTGTTCCTCATGATGTGCGGACGTCCGTACACGAAACAATATGTCATGGCATTCGTGCTTTAAGAGCTCGCGATTTCGCGTGCTTTCAATCCACACGCCCTTTCATGCCTACGAACATTTGATTATACGCTTAGCTGTAAATTGCACTTCAATGACACATTCTGCGGATCGCCATGCAAACGTGCTGTCAAGTCAGAGAACTTCCGTGAAACTGGCTGTTGACCACGCGATGTAAAATACAAACACTTTAGGTTGGGACACTTTCCGGCTTTTTTTTAAAGGACGCGATCGACCAGATAAAGTAGCAGAGATGCGTGTTCGTCGGACCGCTGTCGCCAGCGCATCTATTGGCGAGCCAGCGCAGCTTAGAAATAGCAAAAAAAAAATTCACGCACCTTGCTATAGCAACCGGTGAGGCTGGTGGCAATTCCGGCGTTTCGAAAGCGTCACGTTTTTCACTCGCAAAAAAAAACAAGTCACTCGGCCGCTTCAGTTGCTAGCGTGCCTTTGGCGCGTTTCATGCAGTTTCATGACACCTGGTGGCCTAGTCGGAAGCGTCACCTAATAGCAATGAAAATAGTGTGAGCAACAAAATGCAGTTTTGTTGTACAAGCCTCTTTATGTACTGATAGTACGGCAAAACTGCCCTACACAACAAGACGAAATTCACCGTGCCTTTAGACGAAGTGCTATTTAAGGTTTCTATGAAGAGATATTAGCCATCAAATAATTAACAATTTATTTATGTTCAAATGAATATGATCAAAATAATGAAAGTTTGCGTGTGAATATCTCCTTTTTTTTAAAGAAGAACCATAAGACTTAGAGGATCTGCAGGCTACTTTACACTAAGCTTCCATGCGGATTTCATTTGTGCTGTGACAAAAAGTTGACGAATTAATACTGTGTGAAGGCGGCAGTTTATGGCTGTACTTGCTCACGCATTACCGATGAAACAACCAAACTAAACAATCTGATACACTGAACTCCTATACAATTAATCAGCAGACCCCTTTCTATGTATATATCAAGAGAATTTTTTATCTTTATTAGGGGATCTACAAGGCAGCAGTGAATTTAGGTAATTTTTCTGTTGCCCTGTTCTGTAGAAACTGTCATTTTTTTCCTTTTAGAAGCTAATTACTAACGACTATTGCGCAGTATAAGGAGCATATTGTGTCCTCTATCTGCTTGTGCTTACGAACTTGACAACCCAATGCTTCTAACAAAATATTTTAAATGAATCATAAATCTCACAGGCGTTTTGGGGCACAGACTGCTGCGCCGCGCGGCGCACGAGCCACCCCCACACAGAAACGGCTGCTGCGCCGCACGGAAGTGACGTCATGCATTTTCTGGTTAGGCGCTTTGTTTGAATAGTCGGGAGTGTCTAGCGGTACGTCTAGACATAACGATAAAACCAGTTAAAGTTACGTCCAAACAAAAAAGTGAACAAAAATGTTAGTTAGGTTTAGCATAACAACAATACAAAACCGGCTTGTTTGCCATCGCAAACTGATCGGCAGCTGTGGCGTAGTTAGGTGTGGAGCGCGGGTGGCCCACTCCCTTTTCGGCTTCGGTGGGAGACGGACGTGTGATGGCTCGATCCGTGCGAGGTGCTTCGGCGTCCGCTGCTGGCCGTGGTGTTAGGTTCCATTCTGCACCATCGGATTACCGGTTTTTGTTGCCTACATTGCCGTCGGGTGGCAGCATGGAAGAGTGTGTGTTTCTGCACGGTGATTTGGAAAAAAGACCATACCGATTGGAAGACTTTCGGGCCCCATTGGAAGAAGTGGGACTCATCAAGGCGATCACTGGCACTTGAGCCTTCCAGATGAATCACATCTGTCTGGTGGAGATGCGAAGCAAGGATGACAAAGTTGCATTACTCAAAACAGGTGGACTCCGAGTCAAGGGTGGCTTCTGTGCTATCATCGACACTATCCAACATGATGTAACCGTGAAAATCCACTGGGTTGACTTTGCGGTCTCGAATGAGAGCATTCGACAAGCGTTAGGTGAGTTTGGTGAAGTTCTGGAGGTTTCCAACGACAACTGGACCGTCGCGGGCTTTGAACACACGATATCGACGACGAGGGTGGTGCGACTGAAACTGAAGGAAGGCGTGGTGCTAGAAGACTTGCCGCACCTTTTTAAGATTGGAGGGGGCACCGTCCTTCTTGTGGCTCCGGGTCGGGCACCGCTTTGCCTAAGGTGTCACATGCAAGGACATATACGACGAAACTGCCAGACTTCCCACTGTGGTGTATGCTGAGCGTTTGGACATGAAAGGCAAGATTGCGTCAGGAGTTATGCCAGAGTTACGAAGACCGTGCTGCCAACAGACGACGCCCAAGATAATCTAATGGACGCCGAAGAGGCTGAGAAGTTGGCCCCTGGCAGCAACGCCGTGGGACCCGACGCCGCGGTTCAGGCAACTGGAGAAGAGACAGCCGACGCGACGACGCAAGACGGCAAAGACTTAACAAAAGAATCCGAGGAGTTGGCCGCAACAGGCGGCCAGCAGGACATTCAATAATCGATGGAGGAAGACATGGGTACCAGTGGCGAGATCGCTACGCCAGAAGCCAGCACAAAGTATCCGGAAGCGACCACGGGACGCGGCAAGCGTTACCAAGTGGAGAGCACGGAACGCAGCCTGAAACGCCCGGAGCGTCTGTGGCATCGCATCACGGGCGCTAAGAGTAAAAAATATGCCCTCAAAACCCGGTCGGCGTCATCGTCGCCAGTTCGGGGACAGGATCGAGACGCGTAAGACCCCGGTTTTCCCACTGCACGGTATACGAGACACGGTAAGCGCAGTATTGTAGTTTTCATCTTTGTCATCAACATGGCTAGCATGACTGCGCCTTTACGCATTGGTACGCTGAATGTGCGTGGTCTAGGCACACGTCGCAAACAGTACCAGTTGAAACGCTTGATGCAAGAAAAAGACCTTGACTTGCTCGTGGTCCAGGAGACTAAAGTTAGTACTGAGGACGCGACTGATAGCTTGGTAGCCGAATTTTCATTGCGGTACAATGCCTGTGTGAGCTATGCAGTGGGAGCACCAGCCGGATGTATTATTTTTGTCAAGAACTCTCTTGGTATTGTAGTGGAAGAGGTCAAAAGTTGCCTACATGGGCGTTTTGTTTTGTATGACTTTTGTTACGGCAACACTAAATTTAGAGTCATCTGTGTATACGCACCTACAAATTCGAGAGACAGATGTTTGTTTTTTCGGGAAATGCAAGCGTACTTTGAATGTCAGAAATGTGTGATTCTGTTGGGTGACTTCAATTGTGTTTTGACCCAAGAAGATTGCACGTATACTGCTAAATTAGGTGATAAAAGCGTTGGTTTGCTTAGAAACAGCCTTAATAAGTACATTTTACATGACGTAGCTCTGTTTGCGATGGGTTGCAGTCGCCAACACTTCACACATTTTCAAGGTTCGAGTCACGCACGACTAGATCGAGCATATGTTTGTTCTGAGATAGTACCTTTATGTCAGAACAATGACGTTTATGCTGTTTCCTTCAGTGATCATTGCTTAGTTTCGTTTGAGATAGGTAGAAAGTGCGAAAAGAAGGTTGTATGAGAAACATGGAAACTGAATACTAAGATAATTACGCACGAAGGGTTTGTAGATAAGACAAAGAAATAAATCGAGAATTTTTTCAAACACGCAGAAAAGAGTGCAACGGGAAGAGGGGAATTATTTAAGCAAAAGATAAAAATAAACGCAATAGAGTGTGGTTACTAAATGCAGTATCAAGCTCGAAAACAGGAACGTGAGCTAGGGTCAGAGCTAAATGGTTTGGTGAATATTGAAGCAGAAAACCCGGGCTTATTCACACATCGACTGCAGGTTGTCAAAAACTAAATCGAATGTCTTGAAGAAGATAAATATAAAGGCGCAATTATATGAGCAAGAGCTGAGAGATACCTCGTGGGTGAAGCCTCGACAAAGCGAGCCTTGTCAGATGAAAAGGCATATGTGCGAGCTCACGACATACTAGAGATAGAATGGAATGGTAAAATATTGAGAGAACATAAAGATATTATGAAAGCTTTTGAAAACTATTATCAGGACTTGTTTGCTTATAGCGAACCAAAGGAGCCGGGTTTTGTAGATAAGTTCTTGATAGAAATGCCGACACTTAATGCTGAGGACACAAATTTATTGGAAATGTCTATTAGTATAGGGGAAATTGAGAAGGCTATTGATGATCTTGGCATGGGTAAATCACCTGGTCCAGATGGCATTAATGCCGCCTTTTACAAGGCGTTCAAGGAGGATATGGGCGCCGCATTGCATGAGGTTTTTTCACAGTCTTTAGATCGCGGAACTCTGCCTCCATCATTTAATCGGGCACACACCGTGCTGATTCCTAAAAGAAAAGAGCAACATGTTTTACGCAAAGTGACAGGATACAGGCCAATCACGCTAACAAACGTAGATTATAAGGCGATTATGAAAGTTCTGGCTAGGAGGTTGCAAAGAGTTATATACAAGTTGGTCGGGTCACATTAGACTTGCGGCATCAAGCGTAGGAGCATATTCACGAATATTCAATGTCCAGGAGCATTTTGGAGTATAGTGACGCTGCGCTTCTAAAACTAGCTATGTTGCAAATTGATCTAGCTAAGGCTTTCGACATGGTTCCACACAATATACTCTTCATGCTAGCTGAGTACGTTGGTCTTGGTGCGATCAAATGTAAAGGTATTAGATGGCATACAAAAGTTCAACCACAAATTTAATTGTAGATGAAGAACTCTCACAGCGCATACAAGTACTTTCCTCCGTGCGCCAGGGGTGTCCTTTAAGTCCTTTGCTCTTCGCTCTATTTTTGGAACCATTGTGTCAGAAAGTGATTCACCATGCAGGGATTAATGGTTTCGGGTTGCAGTCATGTGAAGTGCGTGTTTTGGCATTCGCCGACGATATTGCCTTTTTTGCAGTTGATAGAGTGTCACTTCGTTATCAAAAATCACTCAAAGGTTTTGTGACACGAGTGGAAATTTAATGAACAAAGAGAAAAGCATTGGTTTATGGCATGGTAATTGCGACCTCACGCCCAGTTCTTTTGAAAATATTCAGTGGCTCACGACACCTAGTCGTTACTTAGGGATACCACTGGACAGGTATCAAGATAGTGAAGCGTTTTGGCTTGGAAAGGCTGAAGAACTGCGCGCGACCGCCGAAGGATGGGGCGGTCGTGGCTTATCAATTTTCTCGCGGTCAGCTGTATGCAACGTGTTTCTGGTTGTTAAAATTATGTACCTTTTGCAAGTACTTAGTTGTACGCGTAAAAGCATTCACAAAGTCCACAGGATATTCGCCATGTTCATCTGGAGCTCTACGTAGGAGAGAACATCTAGAACGAACTTGTTTCGGCGAGTTAAGCAAGGAGGGCTGTCTCTGTGCCATCTGTTTCTTAACCAAGTAATATCACGTTTCCTGCTCATTAGAGACCAGAGAGACTCTTTTTTACGTTCTTTATTTCAAACAACGCTATTACACCACATGTCTGACTTCTTTGTATCTTCAGACAGGCGAGAACGACACACCTTGTCACCGTTCTTGCGCGAAGTAGTGTTCTCATATCGTTTCTTAAGGGCGAGGTTTTCGATAGATTACCTAACCAATGGGAAAAGAAAGCGCCTTATGATAAACTTAATACAGAATGTTTTTCCTGTGCCCCTGTACCGTTCAAAGTATGAAAAATTATATGGTCATGACGCACTAAAGCAAGTGAAAAACATGTGTATACAACCCAATGTGAAAACCTTTCTTTCTAAGCTTTATACGGAAACCTTGCCAGTAAAAACGTGGCTTGAAGAGAGAGGGATGTATGTACCATGGGGAAGCAGCTGTCTCTTGTGTAACAAACCTGAGACCTTTGAACAAGTTTTTATTGATTGTAAGAACGCTATTTTCTTTTGGGACATTTTACAGAGGACATTAAAAAAAGATTTACCTCTTACTCCATATGGAATTCGTTTTTTTGCCTTGTGATAGTTCTGTGCAAAATTTGGATGTTATATTTTTACTTGGTCTTCATTCGGTTTGGCGTAGTATGCTATCGTACAGACACTGTGATGTGAGAGTTCTATCCGTTAATGAGTGTTTCGTGGAAGCTGTTATAAAAGTGCGAGATGTGTATAAGACTACCGACTGTGTTGAAGATGTAATATCTTTGTTTGACGCATTATCACGCATGAAATACGTGTGATAGTGATTGTCATATTAGGTTGACCTGTAGTCAAGAAGGCAATAAAGAAAAAAAAAGGCAGCTGTGGCGTAGTTGGTTAAAGCAACACATCAACTGGTGAGGTCGGTGGTTCAAGTCCCATTGCAGTTATCGATACTTTCTTTCTCTTTTTTTGTTTACGCATGTATTGTTTTAACATTTGCGCCTCCTCATCAGCCTGACTTGCTGCTGGTGGTGGTCCCGTCTACAGGCCCTTTAATATTGGATCTTCTAATCCTCTTGCAACATTGTCTATATTTATTATAATAAAGTGTTTTGCGAATTAGTGCTCTTAATCGGCGAGACGCAAAAAGACACAAAAAACTCGAATGCAGCTGGCTGCATTAGTTTCTTCGGCACAGGTGTCAGGAATGCTGATTTCCACGGTTTATCAAAGTTTTGATGACAGAAAGGTTCACTGTAACGTAGCCTCGGGCAACTTTTTTTATGTCGCTCAGTGTACCATCACCTGACGAGGTAACCGGCAGGCCGCTTTCTTTAAAAATACTGACGTGTCACCGCAATGTTCTAGGCGATCAGCACTTGATAAACAATGCCCAAGGGCAAGTGCCGACGGCGTTAGCCCATCTAACTACAAAACAGCTTGTCTGCCTTGCTCAATAACACGCGCGGCCTGTGACAGAACGGGAGCATTCACGTAGCAACGGATGAGAATGGCCGTACGTGTTCGCACTTTTGACAAAACAGACGGCAATTCAGTAGCTCTGGCCTTCGTAGATCACAGGCTTCGTAAGAACATTACAATAAAGTTGTTTCCATCCACCGTATGAACACTTCGCCGACGCACTGGGGTTTCATGCATGTGCGTCCGGTCAGTCACACGTGAACTGTGCGAAAGCATTTATTTCATCGTCAACATTGCCCTTCACGACAAGCAAAACTCGGCAACAAGAACACTTTCACCTTTGACAACACCATGCTTGGCATTGCAATCTAGAAAATGCAGTACGTCCAACAACTGTATTCCGCACATCATACTGAGAAACTTTATGGCGCACACACTCAGATGAAGCTGCGGCGCGGTGGACGGCCGCGCTAGCTCCAACCACCAGGTTCAACTAAGCATCCAGCAATCACATGAAGCAGCGACGACACTCCAGTCCTCCTTGGGAGTGGCCTAGGCCATGGCCACGATTTCATCGGAGTTTTCACCACCTAACACATCGCAGGCGGCTACCATCTCGCAGCGCCCATGGCTCCCCCTGTATTTAAAATACTCTTAATATGTATTTAAATAACAAACCTAGGCTAAGTGACTCGTTAAACGCCTGCTTAGTAAACTTTTTGTGGGTTCAACGCATTACACACGAATAATTTACACATTTAACTAGCTTTAGGTTATAATTTTTAATGTGACGTCACTTCCGTGCAGAGCAGGAGCCACTTCTATGTGGGGCTGGCTGCTGCGCCGCGCGACGCAGAAGACGCTGCCGTTTTTTTTTTTTTTGGTAGTAGCGCTATCTAGGAAATAAAAAGTCAAGTTGCTTTATGTGATTTCAAACGCTCGCCAAACGTGACGCAACTAAACATAAAGAAGACCGGTAGAGCAGGACCGAATATTTTTCAAGGTTTCATAGTTTGCCTCACTAAGTAAGTCTAGTGGCACCGCGTAATGAACACCAACTGTGAAAGGAGCTAGGAGAACCTATGCCTCCCACTAAATGCGACGCTGAGCCCGATTGTGCAGCTACTCGCTAACCTCTGTGTTCGTGCGATGACGTCGCATTTGGTAATCGACTGTTGGTTTAAATGAAGAATTGCCAGAAATAAACACTTAAAGGGGGCCTATTTTAACATAATTTAGGCAGTATAAAAAAAGAGATGGTGAAAACAAGACGAGAAACAGCGTAAACCGACTTATGGAGTATCCTACGTGATCACTAATTCGAGGTGTTCCACGTAATTCCGATAACAAATTTATAAAAAAACGCGTGCTCTATGAGGTTCCAACTCCTCTATATTAGTAGAAGTTATGTGTTCAGCTAATCATCAGCAAAATGCATTTTATTAAAGTAACTATTTTATTGTTGTCTGAGAGAGTGAAATTCAACAAATAACCCTAGGATCCTAAAGTTATTTTGCGCTGAATTGTGCCTGGGTGTTTTTGTGGCGTAAGCTACATTGACTGATGCTCAGCAGTTTCGCGTGGGTTATGGTAAGCAGTTCTGCAGAAGCACGAGGAGCAGTGACGTAACACGGCGCACAGGTGGCGCGCCAAAGGCCTGGAAACCTCGGGAGTGACATGTCGCAAGTGGACTGGCGCATAGAGCTTCCTAAACATAACTAGAGGAGACTCTGGCGCTGCGATCGTTCAGTGACCATGGGAATGATGGGTAGTACTACAGTGGCTAGAATAGAAAAGTGTGATGAACGCGCCGGCTAGCGCGTAACGCCTTGGGAGGAAACCGCCAGATGGCGCTGGCACACGATTGCACGGTTTTCCAGTTCAGGCTGTCAAGGTGGATGGACGTGTTTTTTGAGCGCTCCGGATCGACTGCGCAGATAAGTGTTTTTGCAAGTTTTGAGCTTGTCTTTATAATTATAAGGCAGCGGTTGAAATCTTCGTAGCACTTATTTTATAGTACGGCTTTTCGGGGGCCAGTCACCAGGTATTTATTAGTTAGTGCGGGTGTGTGTTTGAATTTTTTGTTGTTTTTTTTCTTTTGCCACCCCGTGGAGAGGTGCGCGTACATCGAACACGCAAATTTTTGTAGTAGAGCTTAGACTTTCTTTTTTTTCTCGTAGTGCAGGGCTCGAGTTTAGTAATTATCGAGTATGGGGACAATTGGTGTCAGAAAGGCATGGTTAAAAAGACTATGAAGTGTTCAGGATGTGGAGTGGGTTTGAAGTGGACCCAAGCGTAGAAGTGGATGGAAAAAAAAAGGCTGACGCGAAGTGTAGGCAATGTGAGGTTGAGGAAAAAATTGAGAAAATGATGGTTGCCCAGAGTGAACTGCTGATGAGAATCGCCGAGCTCGAGACTGCGTTGGCGACAGAGCAAGAGAAAACGAGGGCAATGGGAGAAAGACTGAAGTCCGCCGAGGAAGCGCTAGCGAAGCTGAACAAAGAAGCGACCTACCGAGAGAACAGTAGGGAACCGGCAACCAGAACGGTGGAGAAGGAAAAGCAAGCAAGTTTGGAAAAAAAAACAGGTTTAGCCGGTTCAACTGTCGCAAGGCCCAGCTTCAGCGAGGTAGTGGTGGGGCAGGGAGGGAACAAAGCAGCCGGCGTCACAGGTGCAAGGAGCCCCCAGGTGCAGAACGCTCCAGCTGAAAAGTCACAGCATGTGATAATCGCCTGGGACTCGAATTTAAATCGATGCACAGAAGCCATCAAAAAAGGGTAAGAGGTGACAAGAGGGTTGCAGTAGGGGCGTTCCCAGGACGCAAGCTGGAAGCAGTCATGAGGCAAGCGAGCGCAAAGCTCAAGACGACAGCTGATAGACGAAACCTCGTGATAATTTCAGGCGGTTTAAACGATGTCCTAAATGAAGATGCAGCAGGACTAGCAGCCACACTGGTGAAAGGCGTCGATGACATGCGCGCCACTTCTCCTAAGGTACAGGTAGTGATATGCACGATACCAGAGGTACCGGTGCAAGATAGCAACCTGCAAAGAGCGGTGGTCAACGCAAACCAAGAGATATGGCGGATGAGTCGAGAGAAAGGCTTTGAGGTGGTGGAAATAAACAGAGAGGTGCATAAGTGGAGGGGTTTTCAACGAGACAAAATTCACTTCGATGGGCGGCTAGGTCATGAGGTGGGTTGGCGAATTGCAGGACGCGCAGTAGCTTTTTTGGGGGGCAAGCGAGCCCTTCGGGGTGCAGGATAGCTAGTAACGAGGAAAACAACCAGAGAGACTCTTCGACAGGTGGTATGGACAGGTACGATTCCAAAGTGGCACCAATATCTAAGATAGGTAGAGTCCGGGGCATAAATAGACGTAGCCACGAGTGCCGAGCCAATTCAGACATAGGGTATATTAACATGCAAGGTGGTAGGAACAGGCTCAAATGGGAAGAGATAGAAGAACAGCTAAGGGAAGAGAGGCCGATGGTATACGGTTTTGTAGAAACACATCTCAGGGACATGGAACAACCTCCGAACAATCCGGACTACGCGTGGGAATATTGTAATAGAACAGAAGGCAGCAGAAAGAGGGGTGGTATTGGGGCATTCATTCATAAAAGTACAGACTGGCAAAGGGTCAAGCAGGAGTGCAAGGAACATTTATGGCTAAAAGGGAAAGTGGCAGGTCAAATGACACTCCTTGGTTTCGTGTACTTGTGGACGGGAGCAAAGGCCAGAGAGGAAAACCAGGCAATGGTAGAGTGTATATCAAAGGAGATCCAGGAGTTAGGAAGAGAGTGCGAGATAATTATACTAGGAGACAT
Source organism: Rhipicephalus annulatus (assembly GCA_013436015.1). Taxonomy (NCBI): domain Eukaryota; kingdom Metazoa; phylum Arthropoda; class Arachnida; order Ixodida; family Ixodidae; genus Rhipicephalus; species Rhipicephalus annulatus. The sequence continues at coordinate 1,707,704 of WOVY01010062.1, read as the reverse complement.
GAATGCACACATAGAAGATATAGATGGGTATACCGACCCGACAGGCAAAATGATCACGGATATGTGTGAAAGGCTTGATTTGATCATTTGCAACAGTACCGAGAAGTGTGAAGGGCAAATAACATGGGAGGTAGGAAGGCTTCAGTCGACGATAGATTATGCACTGATGTCACATAGGATGTATGATAAGCTCAGGGGAATGCACATAGATGAAGTTGGCTCCAGAAGTCTGGGTAGCGATCACAAACGTATCAAGCTAAGTTTTGGAAGAGCAGTGAAAGTGGGAAGGAGACAAGATGAGCAACTACAGGAAAATTTTTATCCAGAAAGGCAAATTGAAGTAGCCACTAAACAAATTGAGAAAGTAATCACGGAGGATAATAAGACAGTGTGGACATACAAGAATTTAATTAGACTCTTTGAGCTAGAGCTTGCTAAGACGCGTGACAAGTCACCCCGGAAAAGAAGACACAAACCCAAAAGTTGGTGGGATGAGGAAGTTAAGAGAGCCATAGCAAAACGTCAGGAAGCCTCTAGGGGACACATACATGCTAAGCCGCGGGGTGAACCGACAGATGATGTTGAAAGAAAATGGGCAACCTTTCTAAGCTGTAGAAGGGATGCATCCCTTCTGATCAATGAAAAGATTAGAAGAAAGGGAGCTCAGTGGCTGGCAGAAGTACATAAAAAAGATAGAAAGGCAGCTGCGAAATTTTGGAACCATCTAAACTCCCTAAGAAATGAGACGTGCCTAGAGCAGAGTTTTATAACTACAGCCCAAGGTGCTAGGCTAGAAGGGGACGAAGCTATTGAACATATAAGAACAAGGGTGACAGAAAAATTTCAACAAAGAAGTGCTTTATGCACCGCAATAGACAAGGACGAATCAAGTGGTGCAATGGCTCCATTTTCACAAGAGTGGGAAAGGGCTGAGAAAAGTGTTCCTAGTAGTACATCAACAGGCCCAGATGGTATTCCAATTAGGCTGATAAAGACATTAGGTCCGAAGTCTAAGCAGGCTTTGAGAGAGGCAGTGAGCACAATAATAATCGATGGTGAAGTTGCCAATGAATGGAAACTTAGCAGGATGAGCATGATCTATAAAGGAAAGGGGGACAAAGCTGACATAAACAACTACCGTCCTATAACAGTGACATCAGTGGTCTACAGGCTGGCGATGCAGATTATAAAGGAAAGACTGCAGGCGTGGATAGAGAATGAGGAGGTGCTGGGGGAACTGCAGAATGGGTTTCGGAAACACAGGAGGTTGGAAGACAATCTGTTCTCACTGACGCAGTGCATCGAAATAGCAGAAAAGGAACACAGGCCCCTGTGGCTAGCATTTTTGGATATCAAGGGAGCGTACGATAGCGTGGTTCAAGAGGAATTGTGGGGAATACCGGACACACTAGGCGTGGAACATGTAGTCACTATCCTTTTAAAGGGTATCTATAAAGGTAACAAGGTAGTTATAAAGTGAGAAAAACAGGTATCCAAGCCTGCAGAGGTAAAACGGGGGCTTAGGCAGGGGTGCCCCCTGTCACCCTTATTATTCATGATGTACCTACAAGGATTAGAGGCAAAATTAGAGGGAAGTGGACTAGGCTTCAACCTCTCTTTAGTCAAACAAGGAAAACTTATTCATCAGGCACTACCAGCATTAATGTACGCAGATAATATAGTGCTAATGGCCAACAACAAGGAAGATTTGCAGAGATTGATGGACATCTGCGGTAATGAGGGAGATAAATTAGATTTTATATTCAGTAAGGAAAAATGAGCAGTCATGATTTTCAATGAAAACGAAGGTAGTGAGCTTAGCATACAGGAGGTCACGCTAGAGATAACAGATAAACACAAATATCTGGGCGTATGGATAAGCAATGGGACCGAGTATCTGAGGGAACACGAAATATACGTGACGACTAAAGGTAACAGGAATGCAGCAGTCATGAAAAATGGGGCACTGTGGAATTACAATAGGTATGATGTTGTGAGAGGAATACGGAAAGGGGTCATAGTTCCTGGGCTGACGTTCGGCAATGCGGTCTTGTGCATGAGATGAGAAGTTCAAGCAAGATTAGAAATTAAGCAACGTGGAATAGGTAGGCTTGCTTTAGGAGCTCACGGGAATACACCAAATCAGGGAGTACAAGGTGATATGGGATGGAAATCATTTGAGGGCAGGGAAGCTAGCAGCAAGATAAAATTTGAGAAGCGATTGAGAGAAATGGGGGAAGAGCGTTGGGCTAGGAAGGTTTTCAGCTACTTGTACATGAAGAATGTCGATACAAAATGGAGGAAGCGAACCAGGAAGTTGACTGGTAAATACTTAGAAAACAGCAGGTTCCTAACCAAAAAGAACTATCGGTTAAGAAGAAAGTGAAGGAAACGGAGACTGACATGTGGAGAATGGGCATGACTAAGAAGTCCGCACTAGAGATCTATCGAACTTTTAAGCAGGAAATTGCCAAATGATAATACTCGGGGTAGTTCTCTACTGTTTGAGGCCAGGACGAGAGTTCAGCGAACCAAGACATATCGGCCGAATACGAAGGGGTAGACACAGTATGCAGTGCGTGTGGAGAGGAAGAAGAAACGGCCGAACACTTGATAATGTTCTGTAAAGGGCTGAAGTTCATGATGATGGCGCAGAGTTTTTTAAAGCACTGGGGTTGAGGGACCGGGAGGGTAAAATAAACTTTAAGCGGGTAGACTTAACTAGAAGGAGGTTATCTGATTGGTGGCTAAAGTCAAGGCACGAGTGAAAATTAAACTCTTCGCTGCAATGTACGAATCCTCAAACTCACTTTTTAAGGAAAAAAAATAAATATAGTTTTTGGTTCATTAGGTATTACGGCTTGGTGGCGCTAGCCACCGCCCGATCTAAAGGGTACAGCCGTATCCATCCATCCATCCATCCAACGTCACCCAAGGCGGCGATGCGCTGGGAAGAGACGACAATCAACCACGCGCGCGGGCAATGTGAAACATTTAAAATATAATTTTTTGTTCGTGCATGGCCTCAAATTGCGACCGAGAATATATGTTAACTAGCTTCTAGAAAACAGGATACCCAAGCGGGTGCGCGACTGAACTGAAATATCGTCAGGTCGACAAGATGCCGAAAGTGAGCGCGTGACGGCACTGAAACATTTTATCAATGTGAAATCGTAGAAGCGTAAAACGATGAACTCAGTTGCGAGCCAGTGCTTGCAACACTTTCCACGGCAAACCATCTTTTCCTCAAACACTAATTTGTAAATAAAGCCCAATCATTAAAAATGTCATACTCAGAGACGAGAATCACGAGCGGTATCTGGATGAAAACCGTTTATTTTCTGCACACTAGTCATACAATGCATTTCCGAATAGTGACTCACTATCTGTTTACAACAATGCGTTCTGAGTCATTTGTCGCACGTCCTTTTTATCCCCAATGAAAAAATATAGTTCACAAGCACCCCACAAAACACTAGGCTGCAAGCCTAGGTGATGCGCCTTAGCTTCAGGTACTTTCTTTTCACAGGACGATGCTCGCTCCTTGCGGAGTACATTTGTGTAAAATCGCAGATGGGTGAGAAGAAAAAACTTGTTTACCTATTTGGTGAGGCTCGGACCATGTTGTGCGCAGCCCAGTGTGACATGTATTTTTTTTCAAGAAGGAAACAAGCTTTTCTAAGCTGTCATTGTGAAGCTCGTTGTAGCTAAACCACTTTGAAAAAGTGATTTCAAAGGCGTCTACAAATGCGAAGAGCTTCTCCGAAAAGCCTACCCATAGGATTCCGCATGAGGGGGGCAAAGGGGGCTGGCCACCCGGAAGGGGGGGCGCTAAATCTCTTCTATACATTAACTAGGCAGTGGGGCACTCTTTTAGACATCTAAAAAGGGGGCGTAAAATTTGCCTCATACACTAATTTAATAGGGAGTAAGCGCCCTACAATGAACCTCCCCCCCCCCCCCCTGAACGGCAAGCACGCCCATGAGTTCACCCCTTTCAATGCGGACAATTTCGCCAATCCCAGTGTGCTCGAAGTGCCGGGAGATGCACCTCTCGCTGAAGTGCAGCCCACACAGAGCCGAGTTTTCTTGAAGCAGCTTCTCAGCGTGCGGGATCGCTCTCCGGCCTCCGCCGATGCGCTAACAAAGCTTCGTCTGGAACTCCGAAGAACCCATGCTTCTTTTTAACTGACTTGTAGCCAGTAGTGCACACCGGCACGAATCACTGACTGTTTTTGCGCCATGAGAGTGCATGCTGAAGCATTGGTGTCAGAGTGCCACCGCAAATAAAAAAAAACGGGGATGAGCGCACCCGACGAAAATGTCGGAAACGTGCAAACAACATATTGTCACGCAGCAAAGGACGACGCAGTTGTCTATAAGGAAAACAAGTTTATTGGAGCGAACTTGTGCTCCCCTAACAACTGAAAGAATACACAGACGGCGAAGCAGCGGTCGGCAAAACGACGTGCACGCTAGTGAGCGTCGGCGATCAAATGTTGCGGCATCGGCTGTGCGGGAATTTATATCCCTCGGCGTGAGGGTTTCTCGAATAGTCGAATTGTATCGAGAACGCTGTGATAGCGTTTGTTCGAAACGCTGTTTGTTCGGAACGCTCGAAACGCTGTCCGATAGCATTTGTTCGAAACGCTGTGATAGAGTTTGTTCAAAACGCTGTGAAAACAGGGATAGCACAGGCCGGCGCAGCCAGGCCGGAAAAACAAAACCCAAATAAACAAACCCAATGCATGGTTCGCGGCATTACCCCCCCCCCCTATGAGTGCATCGACCCGATGCTAACATAAGGTACAGTCCAAACAAATTAAAATAAAAGTTCATCATTGTCCGTAGAAAGGTTTTAAGCGAACCACATGGACGACTTCGGGCCGCGTGCGTCGTCGTGATGTACGAGAGTCACCATCCGAGATGACTTCGTACGTTAGTTCGCCAACACGTCGTAGAATCCGGTGGGGTCTGAAATAGCGTCGTAGAAGTTTCTCACTGAGTCCACGTCGTCGAATGGGAGTCCAAACCCACACACGATCTCCAGGATGGTACTCGGCGTCTCGGCGTCGGAGATTGTAGCGTCCAGCATCCACCAGTTGCTGGTCCGTTATACGAACTCGGGCGAGCTGGCGGGCCTCCTCCGCACGTTGGAGGTATCCTTGGACGTCGGCGTTGAGGTCGTTGTCTTCTACATGCGGAAGCATGGCGTCGAGCATCGTAGTCGGCCGTCTTCCGTAGACGAGCTCGAACTGTGTCATCTGCGTGGTTTCTTGGATTGTCGTGTTGTACGCAAACGTGACGTACGGGAGGACTTCGTCCCACGTCTTAAGTTCAACGTCGACGTACATAGACAGCATATCCGCTATTGTCTTATTCAGCCGTTCCGTTAGTCAGTTCGTTTGGGGGTGGTACGCCGTCGTTCTTCGGCGATTCGCGTTGCTGTAGCGTAAGATTCCTTGCATGAGCTCCGCAGTGAAGGTCGTTCCGCGGTCCGTGATTAGGACTTCAGGGGCTCCATGTCGCAGCACAACTTGGTTAATAAAGAACTTTGCAACTTCTTGTGCAGTTCCCCTCGGAAGAGTGGTGGTCTCTGCGTAGCGCGTCATGTAGTCTGTCGCTTCGACAATCCATTTGTTCGCGGATCGGGATGTAGGAAACGGGCCCAGGAGGTCCATTCCGATCTGTTGGAAGGGCCTCGTTGGGACGGCGATCGGCTGCAGAAGTCCGGCGGGTCTCGTCGGTGGGGTTTTTCGTCGCTAGCAGTCACGGCAGCTCCGGACGTAGTGGGTGATATCGGATGTAAGGCGGGGCCAGAAGTATTTCGCCTTGATTTTTGTAATCGTGTGAGCTGTTCCGAGATGTCCGGAAGACGGGTCGTCGTGGCACGCTTCTAAAGTTTTGTCACGAAGGTCTGCGGGGATGACAAGAAGATAATTCGTTCTCGTTCCGGGGTTGAAATTCTTCTTCACTAGGATGGAGTTTTTGAGGCTGAACGCTGGTAAGTTGCGCTTGAACACCCTAGGCACGGCGACGTTGCGTCCTTCGAGGTAGTAGATCATGGCGCGGAGGTCAGGGTCGGCACGCTGCTGGGCGGCTAGGTTGCTCTCTGTCACGACTCCGAAGAACGCGCTGTCTTCATCGGAGTCCTGTGGTGGTGGGCCGATGGGGGCGCGGGACAGGCAGTCGGTGTCGGAGTGTTTCCTGCCACATTTGTAGAATATTGTAATGTCGAACTCTTGCAGGCGCAAGCTCCACCGCCCAAGACGGCCAGAGGGGTCCTTCAAATTGGCGAGCCAACACAGCGCATGATGGTCTGTCAACACCTCAAACGGTCTACCATAGACGTATGGGCGAAATTTGGAATGGCCCATATGATAGTCGGGCACTCTTTCTCGGAGGCAGAGTAGTTTCTCTCCTCCTTCGACAGACCACGGCTTTCATAGGCGATTACCTTTTCGTAACCGCTTTGCTTTTGGACGAGGACGGCATCCAAATCGATATCACTGGCGTCCGCGTGCATTTCCGTTTCGGCGTTTTCGTCAAAATGAGCGAGCACGGGCGGGATTTGCAGGCGTTGTTGCAGCTCGCAGAATGCCTTTTCTTGGTCGTTTTCCCAGCTGAAAAGGGTGCTTTTTTTCGTCAGGCGCGTGAGTGGCTCTGCAATGCGTGCGAAGTTTGCGACGAAGCGCCGGTAGTATGCGCACAGTCCGAGAAACCTTCGCACACCCTTCTTATCCTTCGGCCTTGGGAAGTTCGCAATGGCTGATGTTTTTGCCGAGTCAGATAGGACTCCCGCGGCGTTCACGACGTGACCCAAGAGCTTGAGTTCCTCGCACGCGAAACGGCACTTCTCAGGCTTCAGCGTTAACCCCGACGTACGAATAGCCTCGAGTACAGATTCCAACCTTGTGAGGTGTTCGTCGAAAGTCCGGGTGAATACGACAACGTCGTCGAGGTATACGAGGCAAGTGTGCCACTTCAGGCCTGCTAGCACAGTGTCCATGACTCTCTGAAACGTTGCGGGCGCCGTGCACAGCCCAAACGGCATAACCTTGAACTCGTATAGACCGTCCGGGGTTATAAATGCAGTCTTCTCTCGGTCTCTCTCGTCCACTTCAATTTGCCAGTAGCCGGGCTTCAGATCCATGGATGAGAAGTACTTGGCGTGGCAGAGGTGGTCGAGGGCGTCGTCGATTCGTGGCAGGGGGTACACGTCCTTTTTGGTGATTTGGTTTAGTCTCCGGTAGTCAACGCAGAATCTTAAAGTGCCATCTTTTTTCTTCACGAGTACAACCGGCGCAGCCCATAGACTTTTCGATGGCTGTATTATGTCGTCGCTGAGCATGTGATCTACTCGAGTCCGGATGGCTTCGCGCTCGTGTGAAGAAACGCGGTACGGTGACTGTCTGGTAGGTCAGGCTCCATCTTCGGTTATTATTTATTTATTTATTTATTTATTTATTTATTTATTTATTTATTTATAGAATACTGCAGACAAAAAGTCCAAGCAGGGTGAGCATACATGAAACACACATAATAACAGAATGAAACAAGTTTGCAAAGCGTTTTTTACACAATTTCTTTGCTTTAAGACAGAGGGGTTATGGCTTTATAAAAAAAGTAACAGTTGAACAACAAGGGGATAATACCATTCAAGGAAGTCATGGAAGAAGAGTATTTACACAAATGGTCAAGGGCGTTGAGGAAATGCTTCGGTTAGTTTATTCCAATCATCTATTGTTTGTGGGAAGAATGAGTACCGAAAAGTATCAGTCCTTGCGAAGATTGGCGTTAGGGAATGAGGATAGTGGTGTCGAGTGGGTCTGCTTAACAAGGGGGATACGTATACTGCGGTGTCTAAGGGTAGTCTGTGGTTCACTATGTCTGAAAGAAACTGTAGCCGACTTTTTGTTCTTCGAATTTGTAATAGTTCTATACCATTTGCTGTTAGTAATGCAGTGGGGGAGTCGGTTGACATAAATTTACTATATATGAATCGTACTGCTTTTCTTTGAATTCTTTCCAGGTTTTGGACGTTAATTTTTGTGTGGGGATCCCAAACTATGGAGGCGTACTCAAGTTTAGGCCTAATTAAGGAAAGGTAGGAGAGGAGTTTAACACTAGGTGGAGCATTCTTGAGCTTGTGGCGGAGAAGGCATAATTTACGGAAAGCGGCAGAGCAGATGTTATTTATGTGCAAATTCCAGGATAAGGTACTTGTTAACGTTAAGCCTAGGTATTTATAGGAGGCTACTTTAAGTAAAGGTGCTTCAGCTAAATTGTATGTGTAGTTTAATGGCACTTTTTTGCGCGTTATGGGGAGATACACACATTTGTTTGCATTAAGAAGCATTCCCCATTGTTCACACCGTTTTGATACATTGCATAAGTTAGTATTAAGATCACATTGGTCACTAATGCAAGTTACATCTCTAAACAAAACACAATCGTCAGCAAATAAACGAATTTGTACCGGGGTGCTAATTACATTGACAATGTCATTAATGTAGACCAAAAACAGAAGGGGGCCTAGTACGCTCCCCTGCGGAACGCCAGAAGTCACAGGAAGGCAGCCCGATTGTTTTTCTCCTACCTGAACATATTGGGTGCGATTGAGTAGATAAGCTGAGATCCAGGAGATAAATAATTCTGGTATACCAACTCACACCGAAGCTTTATAATTAGTTTATCGTGTGGAACTGTGTCGAATGCTTTACTGTAGTCTAAGAATATTACATCAATTTGGCCGTTAGCATCAAGACAAGCTGCAAAGGTATGAACGATAGTAACCAATTGTGTTGTAGTAGAAAATCCTTTTCGAAACCCATGTTGATGATTTGTTAAAACTGAGCGTTCTTCTAAGAATTCATTTAATTTATGAGCTATTATGTGTTCGATAAGCTTACAGCATGATGATGTTAAGGAGATCGGTCGATAATTTTGTAGTACTAGGTGGTCACCTTTCTTGAATATAGGAACTATTCGTGCCGACTTCCAGTCATCTGGCAATTCCGCTGACAACAGAGAGACTCGAAAAATGACGAGTAAGTATTTTGCAACAGACTCTGCAAAGCGACGCAGAAATATGTTGGGGATATTGTCGGGACCGCAAGAAGTCTAAGTCTTTAGGTTCAACAACATAGCAACGACACCAGAATAAGAAATAAAGTTTACATTCACAGCATTGTCCGCATTTATGACAGATGGGGAAGCACTAGGAGTAGAAAATACACTATGAAAATACTCATTGAGGTGTTGAGCAATGGCAGCTTGATCAGATACCATTGAACCATTGACAAAAACCTGTGATAGGGGTTTCTTTTTTTCGCTAATATAGTTCCAGAACTTCTTTGGATCATTCTTTATGAAGTTTGCGAGTGACGTAGTGAAGTAGTATTTCTTCGAGGTGTGTACGGCATGTGCAAGCTTATCTAGAGCGTCAGCTATAATTTTGGGGTCAGCATGCTTTTTCTTTATTCTTTTAACTTTACGCTTGAGATGAATGATGCTTCTCGTCATCCAGGGCGTATGTTTATGCACCTTTTTACGTTTAGACGGTATAAATTTTTCGATACAGTAGAAGCATATGCGTTTAAATTGGTCCCACAATCTACAAACATCGGTAGCTACAAAATCTATCAGACAGGTTTCTAGGTGCTCGATAATGCAAGCATCATTGGCATGTGTATAGTCTTTCACACAATGAAAGGACAAGTTGGCAGTTGCCGAAAGCGGTTTAAGAGGGATAGAAACTGACACAAGGTAGTGATCAGACAGCCCTTGCTCAATTACTACGGTACGTGTACTTAAGTCACGGGGAATAAATACCAGATCTAAGGTAGACCTAGCAGTACCCTGATAATGCGTTGGTTCATGGACCAGTTGTACCAAATTATGTGCGAGCATGATGTCAAACACTGCATTTGCATTGCTGATATTGGCTGTAAAGGTTTCAAAACGCTCCCAATCTACTCCTGGGAGATTGAAATCGCCAATCAAAAGAACTTTGTTGCCATGGTATTTAGACATGTGTTCCTTTAGTTTTAATAGGTATTCAAGAGTTGAGTCCGGCGGTCTATATAATGCACATACGATGAATGAGTGGCCCCACAAAGTTGCTTTAATACAGATACATTCAAGCTCCGGTACATAATCCAACAAGACAGCATCAAATTTTTGTTGGATCAGGACGGTCACACCACCTCCCCTTGCTTGCCTGTCCTTACGAAAAGCCGTATAGGAAGGTGGAAAAATGTCGCCATCATTCACCTGTTCATGTAACCACGTCTCAGTTACAACAGTAATGTGAGGATCGTACTGCAGTAATAGGATTTCGAGGGGTTCGGTTTTATTCATAACACTGCGGGCATTCAAATTAAGTAGACGAAGTTGCTTGTGCGCATGCACATTACGTCAGGTTTTAGACTGTTGAGGTGCGGTGTTCTTGTAGCCGGTCATTTGTACTCGCTTATTTTGCACCTCATCCCAAAAATACATATCCTTATCGATCATTAGTTTATCGTGTATCAGGTTGATTCTTTTCCCTTGTTCTATCTCGGCCTTTGCGCTGTGCCAGAGCAGACTGCGTTTTTTTAGCGTTGATTTTGAGTAATCATTCTTAACAAAGATATCTGAGCCCTTCAGTTTGCTTGCGTTTTTCATTATCTCTTTCTTTTCTGTAAAGTCTTGCAGATACACTATTACAGGCCACTTTCCTACGTGCTTACCCAGTCGATGAATACGCCCTACAGATTCAGATTTAACCTGAAGTTTTTCTTGAAAAAGACCCTTCACGACCTTGTCCTTTAGTTCCTCTTCTGATTCTGCTGAGGTCTCAGGTATTCCATGAATAATTACATTTGAACGTCTGCTGTGGTCTTCAAGGTCTGTTAGCTTTTTAGTTTGAAAAGACATTGCGTGTTCAAATGATTTCAATGTGACATGCAATTGATGGGTGTTTTCATGCTGTGCTGAGCGCCCAGTCGCTATATTTTCGACAGTACGCCTAAAGTCAAGCATCTGTTCTTTCAGCTCAGAAAGTAGTGTTTTAATTTCAAGTAGTTCCTTTCGCATTTCTGTCTGACCGTCAAGTAGTTGCTCGTACAGTTCCTTCTGGGTCGGCCCAGGGTTTTCCTCGACATCACCGCAAATTAGTAGTTTGCAAACGACAAAACAGTCATACGCAATTACAAAACAACGCCGTGGGCACGGCAAAACCACTAAGCTTCGACAATCACTACGTATAGAACAAGAACGGGGACTAACCTGCACCAAGCAGAGAAGCGTTCCGTTTAGCGACATGGCAGCTTTGGCTCCACCGTGCCCACAGAAGACGAAATCGTGCCGGTGCTCTTTTATAGCGGCGCCAAATGATGACGTCACGCTGTAATGCTTGAAAGGAAAGGCCAGTAGAACTGCGTCGTCGGGGGACGACAGCGTTGAAAACTGGGGGCCTTTTCTGATGAGCTGGCTCGTGTCGTCGCAAGACTCATAAAGTGGCTGGAAGCCAAGAAAAACCTGCACCAAGCAGAGAAGCGTTCCGTTTAGCGACATGGCAGCTTTGGGTCCACCGTGCCCACAGAAGACAAAATCGTGCCGGTGCTCTTTTATAGCGGCGCCAAATGATGACGTCACGCTGTGATGCTTGAAAGGAAAGGCCAGTAGAACTGCGTCGTCGGGTGACGACAGCGTTGAAAACTGGGGGCCTTTGCTGATGAGCTGGCTCGTGTCGTCGCAAGACTCATAAAGTGGCTGCGCGCATTCAAAAGCACCGAAGCCAAGAAAAACCTGCACCAAGCAGAGAAGCGTTCCGTTTAGCGACATAGCAGCTTTTGGTCCACCGTGCCCAATTATCCGGTGCTTCGCCAAAGGTGTCTGACGTAACTTCGAGTTCGAAGAAAAACACTCGCTGTTGCGACGGAGCAACTCCAGTAATCTGTCCCGATTTTCTTGCGACAGCGCCGGGTTCACGTCGAAAGGATGTGGCAGCCCGGAAGCATCTGCACGTGTGCGTTCAAAGGTGGCGACTGCGATCACTTGACTCGCTTCTTGCGTTTTTTCGAGGAACGCCATTGCAGCGCCCTTGTTTACATGCTGGTACTCCTCGGTGAAATTGGTGACCAAAACGTGGGATCTGCGTTGCTTAAACCGCGCAATGCCTCTTGCGACAGACACACCGCGGTCCAGAAGCAACCTTTGGTCAGTCTCCGCGATAGCGTCGACGTCAGGAGCAGCACCTTCACAATAGACAGCGATCATCAAGCTTGTGCGGGGTGGCAGGGTGACATGATCGTCGGCGATCCTTACAGCAGCACGGTGTCCGAGGTTCGGCTGCGGCGTCGTGGAGTGATCGGAAGAAAACGTTATTGACTTGGTCTGCAGATCAATTATTGCGCCATTGTCCGTCAAAAAGTCCATTCCGAGAATTACGTCGCGGGAGCAGTTATACAAAATGACGAACTCCGCAGGGTACGTAGTGCCGTCTATGGTGACGCGCGATGTGCACATTCCACTTGGGGTCACGAGGTGGCTTCCTGCTGTGCGTATGTGCGGACCGTCCCATCTGGTCGTAACTTTCTTTAGCTTGGATGCGAATGTCCCGCTCATGACCGAGTAGTCGGCTCCCGTGTCGATGAGGGCGACTACGTCAAGGCCGTCGATGAAAAACTGGACGTCGGATGCCGCTTTCCTCGAATATTGGGTGCGTCAGGGCGTCGTATCGCGGCTTGCGCGTGTTGATGGTCGGGCACTATGCGTCGTCATCGTCGTCTTCTCAGCGGCAGGCTTCGTCATTTCGGGTACGCGTCGCGCAGCGTAGCTGTCGTCGTTTTCGGGGGTCTCGTCAGGGTGTCGTCGGGTCGTCGGGATGAGGGCATGTCGTGAATCATGGTCTTGCGTCGTTGGAGGGTTTTCATTTTTTCGCCGTTGTGCAACTTCACCTCCAGAAGTTGCTGCTCTTAGTTTCCCCCTCGTGGGCTGGGGGACCGTCCACGGGCGAAGTCAGCATTGCTGCGACGGTTAGGGGATTGGTACAGGTAGGGCGACGGCGAACGGTTGAAACGGGATGGTCCACGGCTGGTGTTCGACAGGTATTCTTCGATCTCAAATGGGCCCTGGCCGGCTCGCGGGCGGGGTGCGTCGACGGAGAACCCACGCAAACTCAGCCTCTTGTACGGGTAGCAGTGGTAGACATGGTCGGCCTCTCAGCAGTGGTAGCACAGCGGACGATTATCTGGTGTTCGCCACACCTCGGTCTTCCTGGGCGCCTGGTTTCGGGTTACAGGGGGTCGGGCGGGCGACATTGGGCGGCGGTACGGCGGGGCCTCTTGATAACGGGTTGGGGCGGGTCGGGGTCGACGAGCAGCAGCGGAGTAGGTCATCGCTTGTGGTTCGTAAGATGCTTCCGATGGCGTAGAATTCCCCAGTGCTTGCTGAACCTCCTCGCGGGCGACGTCAGTGAGGGAGGCGACTTGGGGCTGCGGCGTTGCTGGGAACAATTTCCTCAGTTCCTCGCGAACGACGGCGCGGATGGTCTCCCGCAAGTCTTCCGTCGCCAATCCAGGGGCGTTTACTAGGTTCACCGAAAGGGTGTTCAGGAGCCTATCGTATTGCCGCGATCGCATATCCAATGTCCTCTCGATCATCGAAGCCTCGGTGACGAACTCAGCGACGGTCTTAGGGGGGTTGCGAATGAGTCCAGTGAAGAGCTCTTGTTTAACTCCCCGCATCAGAAAGCGCACCTTCTTCTGCCATTTCGGGGTCAGCTCTCCGGAACAGCATCTTCATCTCCTCAGCGAACAGTACAACACCTTCGTTAGGGTGTTGCATTCGCGTCTCCAACAAAAGGGCGGCTCGTTCTTTCCGCACAACCGTAGCGAATGATTTGAAGAATTCTCTCTTAAAGACAGTCCAGTTGGTTAGGGAGCCTTCATGGTTCTCAAACCACGTTCGAGCTGCATCCTTCAAATAGAAGAAGACATGATGAAACGTTTTTTGTCATCCCACCTGTTAAAGATGCGGATGCGCCCCAGCTTCTCCAGCCACTCTTCCGGGTCTTCACCAGGAGATCCTCGGAATGATGGGGGCTCACGAGGTTGTTGCAGAACGACGGGAGGGCTGGTAGCGCTGGTCATGGTGCCTGCGTTGATCATCGTGGTTTTTACGTCTTCTTTCCTCTTTTTATCCGGGAGCAGTCCAAACTCTGGCTGAAGGCCTTGCTGTCGGCGGCTGACACGAGTTGGGCGTGCTTGTCGTGTTGGGCTTGCTTGTCGGCTTGGCAATGGTTTAGGGTTCATGTACCCCGCACCTCCACCAGATGTCACGCAGCAAAGGGCGACGCAGTTGTCTATAAGGAAAACAAGTTTATTGGAGCGAACTTGTACTCCCCTAACAACTGAAAGAATACACAGACGGCGAAGCAGCGGTCGGCAAAACGACGTGCACGCTAGTGAGCGTCGGCGATCGAATGTCGCGATATTGGCTGTGCGGGAATTTATATCCCTCGGCGCGAGGGTTTCTCGAATAGTCAAATTGTATCGAGAACGCTGTGATAGCGTTTGTTCGGAACGCTCGAAACACTGTCCGATAGCGTTTGTTCGAAACGCTGTGATAGCGTTTGTTCGAAACGCTGTGAAAACAGTGATAGCACAGGCCGGCGCAGCCAGGCCGAAAAAACAAAACACAAATAAACAAATCCAATGCATGGTTCGCGGCAATATTGTGAGCATTGATGACTCGTTTCATCGTTTCATCTGTACATACTCATCATCACCACTCCAGTTTAGGTTGTGGGGCACATATTCGAGGCAATAAAGAAGAGTCTTGAGGGTACTGGACGCCATCTTACAAGTGGTGGAGAGTGCTGCCTGATTTCCGCGTCCTCTCGCGCTCTCGGACAACCCCAGCGCCTTCTAGAACACATCCCTGGAGCTCCGTTCAGGCCACCGCTTAAACGACCTGGGTTCAGTAATGTCGCAAGCTGACCAGCCCAGCGCAGCAGCTGCGCCACCACTCCCACTCCCAAGAAACCCTTCTCACCTGGTCACCAGCCCTCAAAAGGATCCTCCGCTGTTCGCAGGGCTTCCGGGTGAGGACGTGGAAGACTGGCTCGAGGAGTATGACCGTGTGAGTGCCATCAACAACTGGGATGAGCCTGCGAAACTCACCCACGTTGCTTTCTACTTGAGCGGCGTCGCAAAAACGTGGTTTTTAAACCACGCTACTGATTTTTTCACATGGCCCGCCTTTATGCGCCAGCTCCGCCAGATTTCCGCCAACCCGTCAGAGCGCTCGAATATTGCCAAGAAAAGGCTTGGTGCACGTTTTCAACGCCCCGGCGAGTCTTACACTTCTTACATTGAAGATGTTCTCGCCCTTTGCCGACGCATCGGCAACCATTTGGCGGAAATCGACCGCGTGCGCCACCTGCTGAAAGGCGTTGTGACGGTCGCTTTTAATGCGCTTGTGGTGCAGAATCCCCAGACCGTCCTCGATGTTGTAACTACCTGTCAGCACCTCTAGGAGCTTCAAACCACTCGGGTGCAACCTGGTATGCCTGATCTCAGCTCGAGTCATGAACAACAGAGCTGCGTTCATTGATCCGCTCTATCATCCGCGAGGAACTTCATGCACAGGCTTTACCTCGCCACCTTGATATTCGAACGACGCCACCTGCTACTAGTTTACGCGACGTCGTGAGGGAGGAACTGGCCTTGATACAGGCACACCAGTTCCGAGCTCAGATCCCGTGCCCATGCCAAGTTACGCTCACGTTGCTGCAACGACGCCTGCGCCCCACCAAAGCCTGGCCTCGATGACTGTCACACCTGTTCCGAGTTCTTATCCTGTGGCCATGCCAACTTATGCTCAGGTTGCTGCTAGGACACCTGCACCCCAGCACAGCCCAGTGCAGCTACCAGTGCCCGATGTGCATGCTTCGCTCAACTCGCTCGCACCGCGACCATCTTCCCAGCCTTGCAACACCTGGCGCACTACACGACCGACTAGCTTTTATTGCGGTATCCGTGGTCATATTTCAAGGGTTTGCCGGCGCCGTCAACAAGACGAAAGACGAAGCTACGGTGACAATGAATGGGACGACTTCTACCCAACTGGACCACCCTATCGCCGACAGTATCAGAACAGCACACGCCGGTCGCCGTCTCCGCAGAACTTTGCCTCAGTTGGCAGTTCCCGTTTCTCACGTCGTCGCTCACCTTCACCGATGCGGCGTTCCTCCTCTCCCCTTCGACCTTCTACTTCAATTCCCGACCACCAACTGGAAAACTAAACAGTGCAGCTTCGGGAGGGAAAGCTGCATCTTTCGAACTGCGTCAAACTCCTCCAGACCACCCATCAAATGTTTTATTGGTGTATGTTGAAAGTATACAGACAGAGACACTAGTAGACACAGGCGCATCACTTTCCGTAATTCGTGCAGACTTTTGTGCCCGCTTGAAAAACGTTAGGACGCCATACGATGGCCCTCCCCTTCGTTGTGCAGATGGAGTCCCTATTCAGCCTTCAAGTGTTTGTACAGTCCGCGTTTTCATAGATGGCATCCTTCACCACATTCAGTTTCTTGTACTTCCTTTGTGCACTCACACAGTCATTTTAGGATGGGACTTCCTTTCTTCGGCATCAGCTTTCATATCGTGTCGTCAGCGAATAATTCATATGTCAGCCACTGAGAGTTCATCTGATGTCGATCCATACAGCTTCCGTTTCGTTGCGCCGCGGATTGTTTCATTTCGCCAGGAGATGAACGAATTCTCACGATCGCTTCGGATACTATAGTTAACGGTGACGTGTTCATTGCTGCATCAGTTCCCTCCAAACCTGCGGGGCTCACCATTGCACCCGGCCTTGTGCGGTTTAATGACAGTAAGGCATTGGTCACCACCTTGAACCCAACATCATCGCCAGTGATGCTGCCCCAGGGCACTGCTGTGAGCTGCTTCGCTGACAGCGAGCCTTTTTCGCTGGTTCCTCTTCACGCAGAATCACCGCCTTCGTCTGCTACAACCGATACCAAGGCAACCTCTGCTGCTTTAAATGCTACCATAAGTCCTCACCTCACTGCTGAGCAAAAGAGAGACCTCTTAGACCTTCTCTAAAAGCACAGCTTTTCGTTCGACGTACATTTCAAAGTTTTGGGCCGCACTTCTGTTGCAGAGCACAGCATCGAAACCGAAGGCAGCTCCATTGTGCGCCACCGCCCATACCGTCTGTCTTCAGCGGAACGGCAAATGATTGAGGAAAACGTCACCGACATGCTCAAACAGGATAATATTCGACCTTCATCCAGCTCTTGGTCGTCTCCTGTGGTGTTGGTCCGGAAAAAGGATGGCTCTGTCCGCTTTTGTGTTGATTACAGAGCGCTAAATAAGATAACTAAAAAAGATGTATATCCATTGCCACGCATAGATGATGCCCTGGACTTCTTACAAGGCGCAGAATAATTCTCCAGCCTTGACCTTCGATCCGGTTATTGGCAAAAACCTTTGAGAAGTAGACAAGGAGAAAACAGCGTTTGCAACGCCTGATGGGCTTTACGAGTTCAACGTAATGCCTTTTGGCTTATGCAACGCTCCAGCAACATTCGAGCGCATGATAGATACTGTCTTACGTGGTCTAAAGTGGAAAACCTGCTTATGCTATTTGGACGACATCGTAATTTATTATTCTACTTGTCCTCAGCACCTTAAGCGTTTGGACGAAGTTCTTACGTGCATTTCGAACGCTGGGCTTCAGCTCAATACAAGGAAGTGCCACTTCGCCAGCAGAAGCATCAAAGTATTGGGTCACCTTGTCAGCAAAGATGGCGTTCGACCCGACCCCGACAACGTTGCTGCCGTAATTATATTTCCACGTCCGGGCAATCAAAAACAATTGCGAAGTTTCGTGGGCCTGACGTCTTACTTCCGCCGCTTTATAAGTCACTTTGCTGCCATTGCGGCGCCGTTACACAAGCTTCTAACGTCAGGAACGGCCTTCACTTGCACTGACGAGTGCGAGTGTGCTTTCCAAACGCTTAAACGTGCTTTGACATCAGACCCCGTCCACCGTCACTTCGATGAGAGCGCACCCACTTTCCTTCACACAGATGCCAGCGGCCACGGAATCGGTGCCGTCCTTCTCCAGTGCGACGACACTTCACGTGAGCGAGTAGTTGCGTATGCCAGCCGCGCACTAACACCTGCAGAGCAGAACTACTCGATAACAGAGCAGGAATGTCTTGCTGTCGTTTGGGCCATCCAGAAGTTTTGACCTTATCTGTATGGACGTCACTTCACTGTCATTACCGACCACCATGCCCTATGCTGGTTGTCCTCGCTGAAGAATTTGTCTGGGCGACTCGGTCGCTGGATACTCCGTTTGCAAGAGTACACTTTTGACGTTGTGTACAGGTCTGGCAGACAGCATCAGGATGCCGACGCTCTCTCGCGCTGCCCTTTGCCACTTTCATCTCCAACCACGCATCCTCGATGCCCCTCAGGTGATCAAGCGGCTTCCTCTGCACTCACGTTATCACCCCTGGAAGTTGCTGGGCCACTATCTTTAAACAGCAGCGCTCAGTTTGCCGCGTGCCAACGTGACAACCCATACTGTAACCGCATCATCGGGTACTTGAATGACTCGCCTTCTCCACCTAATGCCAGACTACGTCGTCAGCTACGGCAGTTCAAGCTAGACAACAATGTCCTGCAGCGCTATACCTACAATGCGGATGGGCATCGGTGGGTGCCAGTACTTCGCCGTTCACTGCGAAAACAAGTTCTCGAAGCACTCCACGACGATCCATCAGCTGGACACTTGGGATTTCAGAAGACCTACAACCGCGTTAGGAGCCGTTTCTTCTGGCGACATAATTAGCCACCTTTGTGGCTAATTATGTCGCTTCTTGTGCACTGTGCAAACGCCGGAAACGACCAACTTCTGCTCCTGCTGGATTATTACAACCCATTTCATGTCCCGATACACCTTTTGTCACTGTCGGAATAGACTTCGTCGGACCACTTCCCGTAACGCCAGCGGGCCACCGCTGGATCTTTACAGCCGTCGACCACCTCACACGATACGCGGAGACCGCTCCTCTATGCACTAGCTCCACCTCAGACGTTGCCGCCTTCTTTTTAGAAGTCATTGTGTTGCGTCATGGTGCACCTCGCACGTTGTTGAGTGACCGGGGCAAGACCTTCATGTCGACAATTCTTGACGAAATTCTAAAAACTTGTGGCACAGTTCATAAGACCACATACGCTTACCACCCGCAGACAAATGGCCTGACAGAGCGATTCCACCGGACTCTAATCGACATGATATCCATGTACATCGGACCGAACCACGATAACTGGGACAAAATCTTGCCGTTCGTAACGTTTGCACACAACACCGCTGTTCAACGAACCACCGGGTATTCACCTTTCTTCCTCGTCTATGGTCGTGCGCCGACATTCACCATTGATGCCTCTTTCTTCAATATAATGACAAAAACGTCGACGACTACACCAGAAAATTTCGTCTCCAGACTCGCTGACGTACGGCAACGTGCTCAACTCAACACGGAGGCCAGTCAACTAGACCGCAAGCAACGATATGACAGCTTTCGTCGAGATGTCACCTTCCCTCCTGGAGATGAAGTACTACTTTGGACTCCTGTTCGTACACCCGGATTGTGTGAAAAGTTTCAGTCACGCTTTCTCGGACCTTACGTTGTTAGTGAACGAACATCTCCGGTCAATTACCTTGTCACTCCCATCGAGGGTTCCTCGGACCGTCGTTACCGTCCATCCGAGATAGTTCACGTTTCACGCCTTAAACCTTTTGTTCGCCGTACCTTTCCCGCCTAAGTCTCGGCCGGGTCGGCCGATCAAGCGCACGGGGAAAATAAAAGTGAGCATCATTACAAGTTCAATCTTTTCATCTGTACATATTCATCATCACCATTACAGTTTAGGTTGTGGGGCACATACTCGAGACAATAAAGAAGAGTCTGGAGGGTACTGGACGCCATATTACAATATAAACGATTGCGCGCGCCTTCACGCGGCTCCTCCTCAGAGGCTTCAGTGCGCTCCATAGGCGCCGCTTGCCGCTCATCACACTTTCCTATTCCAGCCACTGTAGTAGCAACGCCTCCTCTAGGAAGATGCCTGCCGCATGAGCAGAAAAACCGCTGCCACGCCCTTTCCCTCTTT